>LBNU01030537.1:129008-148122 GCA_014162995.1 Artemisia annua
TTTCGGGCATAGAGTGCCGATTTCTATCACGTCTTGCTAAGACTATCGTTTTATGCTGAAGTTCTGAAAACCTCTACAGATGACCTTGGGGATGAGTGGTAATTGGAGTATTACGTAACCTCCCCAATTAGATGGTCAAAGTAAGAGAATCGTTTCGTACGTCGAGAATAAAGCTTTGAGTTGTCATTAGTAACTTTGAAAGGAGGCTGGGAGAGACATTCGCCTCTCCCCAAACTTTCCTGAGTTAATGAAAAGCCACCTGACGTTGAGATCATGTCGTTCGAGATTCTTTATGGTTGTATGCACCAACCTAAGACTTGCTAAGCTGGAGTTGGAGACAGCAAATTCGCTATATCGATTTTCATTCGCGAGACCGCCGAAATGAATGTTGAGATCTGAAAGGTAGAGCAAGAGGATGATTAAGGTGTCACCTTGATATGGTGGGATACGTTGAGTAAACGTGAAAAACTTAATTCTTGCTATCCTGTTTTGTTTGAGAATTTTACTGGACTTAATTCGCGATACTCGTGCTTTTATTGGGACATGGAGAAGTCCACGAGGCTCTTGATGTGTAATCTGGAAGGAAACTTCCGAGAAAGATTACCGCCGTAAATTTTCTATTCCATGATGATGAACATCAAACTCTTTGAGGAGCTCGTTGAATCCTTATACGTAAAAAATCTGGCGATCTAAGCCAAGTCGTATCGTTGTCATCAAACTTGTTGGAAATCCTGAGATAGCCCTCCACTCACGTGGTGAGTTTGAGAATGAAATCCAGGAAATCTATTTTATCTCTATTCGATCTTGATGAGTAATCCCAAGTGAAACCCGGGACGGGTTTCTTCTGAGGCTGGGAGGTTGTGACAACTGGTAAAATTGGAAACCGGATTTAAAATTCCGTATTTTAAATAAAGTGAACCGTTAATATTATTGGAACGGTTTTTCAGAAATTACGAGAATTAGTGATTGATTATGTGGAACGTGATGCGTATCGTTGGTTATTTGTGTGGAATGTTTGTCGTTAGACCATTCTTGTTGCGTTAAGTTAGGCACTACTTCGACTCTGGCACTAGGAAACCTAATAATATGTGAAATATATATTTTGTTACTCAAAAGTTAATAGAGACGTATTTATAGTCACAGTTTGTGAAGAAACCATTTTAAAATAATGACGAGTATGTAAACGCTTGTTGGAAATTTTTGATAACAAATATGGACTCGGGAAATGAGATTCGGGATTGAATGAGAAATGATTACGTTTATTTTTATAAGCGTGTTTATTATCAAATTTAATAGAAACCCGTCTTTAATGTGATTGGTAGCGAGTAAATTAATGTTGGTAACGTTTAGTATTTTTCGGGAATGAAAGTAAGTAATGTCGGGAGAGTTTATTAAAAATTTCACCGCAAGTCCTTGCACCAACCCTTCTTTTGAAAATAAATAAAAGATAGGGACCTATTTGCAATTTTCGGGTTATATACCCTTAACCCTAACCACACCACTTCACATATTTCATTTCACCTCTCTCCCTCTCTCTCTTGTGCTAAGCCGTCACCCACCCAAACACCCTCACTGCCGCCACTTTGGCCGGCCACCACTACCACATCGATGCCCTAAATCTCTCATCTCCACCTCCAAAATAATCCCTACGTCATTCTCTTCAATTTGATGTAAGGCACGCGCCTCCAAACGACCCTAAACACCACGAACTCATATCTTTCGAACATCAAACCACCACCATCTTTATTTCTTTATGAAGATCCGTAAATTTTGTAGTCCAGAAAGGTGAGAAAACGCGCTATACGCGTGGTTTGACTAGGTCACGAGTCAAACTCGTGACTAGTTCTATTTTTCGGGTTGATTTGGAAATGGGTTTTGATATTTTATAAGCTTTTGATGAATAAAAACACGGTTAAAATAAGTTTGGTATCAAGATTCGTGTGTTGTGTGTTGTTGTGTCTCGGCCAGCCAAGCCGTGAGCATGAGCTCACGGTGAGGCAGTGTTTGGTTATTGGTTTGTGACTTTTCGGTATCCCTGATGTTGTTCTTGTTTTCGTGTTCTTGTTGTTGTTTAAATGTTATTGTAGTGACCCTTGTTATTGCTGTTCCTGTCGGTTGTTATTTATGGAGTTCGGGTTCAGATTTATTGATTAAGCTCATGTTATTGTTGAGGTTCATGTTCTGGTTACTGCTATTTGATTTGTTTAGGATTTGGATTATTTTGGTACCGAATGGATATTAGCCTAGAGCTTGGATTAGGAGCAGAAATTTTGGTTTTGGTATTTGTGTTTGTTGTTGTTGTCGTTTCCGTGTTGTGGGTTGCCGTAGAACAAGCCGAAACCACTAGGGTCTCGGCCATGAGATGGTTATCGATCATTGTTGTTGGACTTGCCGTGGTAAATAAAGGTATTTGGTCGAAGTGGTAATGGTAATATTGTGACGAATAATAGTTGACGGAGATTAAGTTAGACGTGAGCCGTAGTCGGCCACGAATGGTTGAAGTTGATTGTGGTATTGAGACTTGTTATTTACTATGACATAATATGGTAATACTTGTGACTTTTGCGCGACGTCGAAGTTATCTTGACTTATTAGTCAATGGTTGACTTCGACAACGCCGCAACATTGGACATTTGATTTTTGCTTGATTTGGTGGACCGAGATGTGATGACTCGGACATGTGGACTCGGATAAATAATAACTCGTTAGACATTTAATCGATAAAACTTACTTATATATATGTAAGTCAAATGTGTATAGATGCGCAAGTATATATATATACATATTCATTTATATATTTATAAGCGAGTTAATGTAAAACAACGACTAGCTTATATATATATATATATGAGTCAAAGTATATTAGTATGCGAACATACATATATACATTCACCCATATTATAAATAAGTGATAACGTTAACGATAATTATTATCTATTAAATTAGATTAATACTTATCGGAAACCTTATTAAGTCGTAAGAACAAATTCGTTTCATGAGTAAAATGGAAATGCTTTGAAAATAGAACATAAAGGTTTTCAAAACAAACGTTATACGACGTGAGTTATTAAATATCCGAGTACACGTGAAACTAGTATATATATATTACTCTTAGAGTATGTATTTCACCCCTATCGTTAGAAAGTTTCGGATCGGTTTAACGTTAATAGATCACCGTAGTACGACCATTGGATTTAATGGGCCGACAAGCCAATGGGAATCCAATGAAAGTATTAGATGATGATATTAATGAGAAATGTATCCTACGACTATTATAGGCGATATAACTTTGGAATCAATAAGTAAACGGAAGAATGGTTACGCTTATCAAGTTGACAACTTGATAAGAGACCGACCATTCGTACGGAAACTTATTGACTCTTGAGGTCATATCCTTTGATCTTAGCTTTTGACATGAAACTTGGTTAGTATGACGTTACATGATTTGGTGAACTACATGACCTAATTGATATGATATGCTTTTATGTGCTACTTGACTTGTACGTACATGAACTACTTGGTTTACATATTGATTGTTGGTTTGTTGTTTATTATTTGGTTGATTGACTCGCGTTAGGCTTAAGAAAACTGCCTAAATCTCATATACGGTAACTAGCTTGAACGTCTTAAGAAACGTAATCGGATGTGTACTACGGTTTTATCGATTGTATCTAACGCATGAGTGACTATTAAGGAGGCTATGATAGGATACTAAACGTGTCGTCATAAGAAGAGATAGAAACTCATAGGGTTGGGGGAGGACGTACACGCCCCCACGAATGGTATTAAGGAATACAATCCTTCAACTAAAAAATTGTGACACTCAACAAACCAATAAAAGATAATTAGGGAGTAGTAAAATCTAAGTAAACACATTTGTCTCACATAAGGAGTTCACCACATTTACTTTTCTTGTCATTTATTTTATTTTGTTTAATTAGTAGTTTTTGGGTTAATTGACTATCAATTAATTCCGCCCACTCTTCCAATACCCGAGATTTTACTTGCTTTCATTAAATATAAAAATACAAAAAGAATCATCCCTCAGCTTTAGACCTAGTTGACCTACACTTCAATCCTAACGAAACTATTCCCCTATAGAGAACGATCAATACCCCGGTACTTACCACTCACTATACTACATCGGTCAGGTACACTGCCTGGAGGATTGCAAGCTTCTCAAGATCCTTGAGAGGTAAAACCTTTTGTGTTGTTGCAAAACTCGCATCAGATGTGTGGTATCTTGAGAATGGTGCTAGCAACCACATGGCTGGAGATCGTTCAAAGTTTCACGAGTTGGACGAAAGAGCTACGGGCCGAGTGAAGTTTGGAGATGGATCTACTGTAGCTATTATGGGGAAAGGATCGATTTTATTCGACTGCAAAAACGATGACCAATGACTCCTTAATGGGGTGTTTATTTCCAAGCTTAAAAAGTAACATTATAAGTCTTGGGCAGATGACAGAAGATGGGAGTCAGGTTGAAATGCCTGGGTGCTTATTAAAATTGTTTGACAGAAGTAACAACCTTCTTTTGACGGTGAAAAGATCTCCAAACCGTCTCTATAAAACTATTTTAAAGACAGGTCACCCGACGTGTCTTCTTACAATAGAAGAAGAACCTGCTTGGTTATGGCATTCAAGACTCGGAAATGTAAACTTTTACTCGCTAAGAAGATTGGTTGCAAAGAATATGGCATCGGGTGTCTCCATGATTACTCACCCAAATCAGGTTTGTGAAGGGTGTGTCCTAGCTAAACAAACTCGTACTCCTTTTCTAGATGAAGCCGCTTTTCGGGCTCAAAAACCTCTGCAACTTGTACATGCTGACTTGTGTAGTCCAATTACACCCATAGCGCTAGTTCCTTCAGGTCCCGTAACGACAAACATTCCACACAAATTATTATTTCACATATTATTAGCTTTTGACATGAAACTTGGTTAGTATGACGTTACATGATTTGGTGAACTACATGACCTAATTGATATGATATGCTTTTATGTGCTACTTGACTTGTACGTACGTGAACTACTTGGTTTACTTGAGGCTTATGCCGTTATGTGATTTCATGATTATGCATCTATGATCTTTATTGAGGTACTTATTTGGCGTGAGTTCACTTGAGTCGAGACTTTGTCTCTAACGCACACTCACACACACGACGATACCAAACGATACCAAACACTAACAAATGATTTCCCAAAGTTATTTCGGAAAGTAAAATGGAATACGTTCGGGATTGGGAAATATTTATTTGAGATATTATACTAAGGCATATTGATATTATTAGGTAGTGCCGAGTCAGTAGTCGCCGTTGCATGATAGTTGATACTTTCTTTGCTACTGTTGATATTTGTGCTATTTGTTGGACCTGAGGTGAGTTTATAGCCCCACTTTTACTCGCATTTATTTTCGAATGATTTCTAAACTTGGGGGAGAAAACATGCTACCCATTTCTTGGACCTGCTATAAATTGTTTTGCTATTGTGTGGACTAGTTTAGGATAGACGAGTAGATGTCGACCTACTAGGGCGAAACCCTGGTTTGGAGTATACACTACTACGGCCTAGTTCGGGGCAGTAATGGGTGGTTCCTTACTGTTAGTGTTCCCGGCTAGTGTACCGTCGAGATGTGGCCCGCTCGCACCTGACCCTCCGCCTTCTAGAAAGGTGGTAAACTAGTATGAGTATGATTGTGATGGATTTGGAATTGTGATAAGTATAGTATGATTGTCTATGCCTGCCCTAGTCATACACATAGCGCTAGTTCCTTCAGGTCCCGTAAGTATTTTGAATGATTAAACTCTATGAACTCACCAGCAAAAGCTGACTTCTTAAGCATGTTTTTCTCAGGTAATTGATGAATGCTTTTTGCTTGGACTTTGGTGAAGCTTGCTTTGGACTTGGTTTGGTTTGAGGAAATCGATGTGCACTCTGATAATAAATTTGGACCTATCTTTTATGCTATCTATTTGGGCCTATAAACCCTAAGATCTTGGAATAAATGTAAACTTTAACTTTGTTGACTTGGTTTACGTTTATATTTTATCTACGATCTTGTTATCTATACATGTGATGGTACCAATCCCCGTAACACCACAAAAGCTTGTAAGTCTTCCGCTGTACGATTTTTGGGGTGTTACACCGACTGTTTACACAAGAAACTTAAAAGGCAAAATTCTTATTATTGGTGTTTATGTTGATGATTTAATTATTACCGGGTCAAAACACAAGACATTATCGAATTCAAGGAGCAAATGAAGAACGAATTCGAAATGAGTGACATGAGGCTGTTAGCTTATTATCTTGGATTCGAAGTTTCTCAATCTAAGTGGGGAATAGCCTTAAGACAAACAGGCTATGCAAAGAAGATTTTGGAACAATTCGGAATGCAAGATTGCAACCCGGTAAATTTCCCCATGGAACCCAAAATGAAGGTCGGTAAAGACGAAGGTGGTGAAGAAGTCGATCCTACTGAATACAGGAGAGTGATTGGATACTTGAGATACTTGACTCACACTCGTCCTGACTTGTCATTCGTTGTTGGAATTGCAAGTCATTTTATGGAAAAACCGACAACTTTGCACTTTAAAGTTGTAAAGCACATTATGAGGTATGTTAAAGGTATTCTTAACTACGGGCTGAATTATGTGAAAGGTAGAAGTTGAGCATTTAGTCGGATTTTTGGATAGTGATCATGCTGGTGACTTGGTTGGTGCTAGAAGTACAAGCGGTATGATTTTCTATCTTGGAAGGAATGTGATTACATGGCAATCTTAAAAGCAACAGATTGTTTCTTTATCTTCGTGTGAAGCTGAATTCATTGCAGCAACAGCAGTGGCATGCCAAGCCATTTGGCTTACAAATCTCATGAAAGAGCTAACAGGACATGATGCTGCACCTGCACCTATCACTCTGTTTGTTGACAATAATTCAGCAATTGCTTTAATGAAAAATCCCGTGTTTCATGGTCGAAGTAAGCATATTAATATCCGTTACCACTTCATACGCGAGTGTGTTGAACAGGGGAAAATCATAGTGGAATATGTCAAGTCCAAGGATCAACGAGCTGATATATTCACCAAAGCCTTGGCAAAAGTAAGGTTCACTGAAATGCGAAATGTACTCGGTGTGACTCAAACCGAGCTTAGCCCAGTTTAAGGGGGAAAATGTGAAATGTAAACCAAACTCGGGCGGGTCAACCCGGTTCTGAACCAACTTGGTAACTGATGAGAGTCTTCAATGGGATTCTAACCGACACAATAAAGGGCATTTAACTAGTTTTACTGCCCACTACAGTAATAGTTTTCATATGTCTTTAAACTTTGCTTTCATTAGTTTTTATTTGAGTTTAATAGTTTTGTCAGTTACATGTTTTGAGTAGTACCTTTGTTTAGCTATAAATTGATATGAAATCATTGTAATGCAATCATCAGTAAGAAAGCATTTCCCTTCCATTTCCACTGTCCCTTTACTTTCTTCTTTAAGTTCTTCATATTACATACATTTCCATGCACACTCGATAACCAACACATACAAGTGTAAACAATAATTTAATGTTTTGTCATAAACGAAAGATAGGGGCGTCTATGATGATAACATGCTCATTTTTTCCTTTAAAAGTGTTATGTACATTAATGTAATTATAAGAACTTGTAATGCCATGTATTCTTTTCTATGTTGAATTGTGAAAATATTTTTTAAAACCACATTTTTGGTGGTTAGACAAACGCGAAGTAATTGTAAGATCTACGGGAGTGTGTACAGTCATGTCACTAGTTCGTATCTTGTCAAGAGAGGGCCGCAAGTCTAGTAAATGACAGTTGTAGTTCTGATGGTGTGGGAACGTTTGGGGACAATTGATTTTTGGGCATGAAGAGTGAAGACAACATTTAACATGATCAGATTGAGGGTCTTCTTGGATGCACAGTAACGTGATATTGATTCATTTAAGAGCCTCACTTGCAACGTACGCTAGCTCTATCAAATGTTGTACGTTCTTTGTCTTCTGTCCTTGAGCGCCACACCTTCAACTCTTATAAGAAACTTTTGTCGATCATCTTCGAGAAAAGTTTTGTTGTTTCGTTGTCGGAAACAATTTCCAACAACAGTACACCGAAACTATATAGATAACCAGTTTTGTTGATCATGATACTTCCATGACATGTTCTGGTGCCATGTATCCACTGTTACTCATGGTACATTTCTTTCTTCATCCTTTAACAGATTCAATAGGAAAAGTTACGACTTGCGTGAGATAATAATCCGTGCCAAAAACAAAACAAAAAAAGCCGTCGATAATTTTCTAAAGAATTCTCAAAGAACGGCATTTTATATAAATATTTTTTTATTCTTTCTTATAAATTGCCATTTGAAGTGAAAAGCTATAAAGAAATCAACCTCAAATGTTGCCTGCATTTGTTTTTGTATTAATTTAAACAATTATAACTCTGAAGCCTGCAATCTTTTACATACTCGAAGTAAATTTGTTTGCGCATTTACATTTTTATCAAGCTCTTTATTGTTCTTTGGAAAACATGTTTTTTCTTAAACCAAGAATACACTACAAAAAAATTTGCACACATGAAAAAATTGTCACCAAAAAGTAAAACAAGTGTCACTAAAAAATTTATTTGCTTCTCCCACACTTAAAAAGTATAGGTAGAATATATCTACAATGACAAAAAAATGTGTTAGTACATATTTTTCACCTTCGTGACACATTTTGTTTATAAAAAGTGTCATTAATCTCAAAGTTTTAATTTTTTGCCCATATTTTTTAAAAAGTGTCACTAAAAGGTTAAATTTTAATGACACTTTTGTGTCATTAGAACCTCTGCCACTAAATGTCTATTTTATTGTAGTGATAGTAAAATAAATAAATAAATAAAAATAAAAATAGCCACTGTTTTGGACCATATTTTAATGTTTCAGAATCTTTTTACGTTGAATATAAGCAACAGCCGTGTTAAGAATAAAAGCAAAAGACGTTAATAAGATCAACGAGTAAATTACACCGTTCGTCCCTGTGGTTTGCTCCAAATCACTACCGTAGTCCCTAATCTATTTTTTTTTGCTTTTTTGATCCTTATGGTTTACATATTGCACGCTGTCAGTCCCTATCGCTAACTGTCGTTATCTTCTCCGTTAAGAGACAATTGTCAAGTGGCAACATTAGTCCATTAACCAAACGATCATTTGCAACGTTAGTCCTTTATACTAACGACCGTTACTAATTAACTCAAATTTTGGTTTTCTTAAAAAAATTCTTTTCTACGCGGTTTTTATCGTTTTCGCCCGTTTTCATGCGTTTTCTTAGTTTTCGTCCGTTTTTAAATGTGTTCATGCGTCTTTATACATTTTCATATGTTTTCCTTACGTTTTCATTCGTTTTTATACGTTTTCTTACGTTGTCATACGGTTTTATCCGTTTTTATACGTTTTTGTCTGTTTTCCCCGTTTCATGCATTTTCTTACGTTTTCGTCCGTTTTTATACGTTTTCGTCCATTTTTATACCTTGTATTATGTCTTTATATGTTTTCGTCTGTTTTTCTTACGTTTTCATGCGTTTTTAACCCAATGGTCAAGTGGCAACGTTAGTCCATTAACCAAACAATCATTTGCAACGTTAGTCCCTTATACCAACGGCCATTTCTAATTAACTCAAATTTTGGTTTTTATTGTTTTCGCCNTATACGTTTTCGTCCATTTTTATACCTTGTATTATGTCTTTATATGTTTTCGTCTGTTTTTCTTACGTTTTCATGCGTTTTTAACCCAATGGTCAAGTGGCAACGTTAGTCCATTAACCAAACAATCATTTGCAACGTTAGTCCCTTATACCAACGGCCATTTCTAATTAACTCAAATGTTGGTTTTTATTGTTTTCGCCCGTTTTCTTACGTTTTCGGCAGTTTTCATGCGTTTTCTTACATTTTCGTCCGTTTTTAAACGTTTTCATCCCTCTTTATACGTTTTCGTCTATTTTTCTTACGTTTTCATACATTTTATCCGTTTTTATCTGTTTTTATACGTGTTCCTCCTATTTTTACACTTTTGTCCATTTTTTCTTACTTTTTCATCTGTTTGTATACGCTTTCATCTGTTTTTATATGTTTTCATCCTTTTATATACGGTTTCATCTGTTTTATACGTTTTTCTAGCGTTTTATTCGTTTTTATCCGTTTTTATACGTTTTCATCATTTTATATACATTTTCTCTTGTTTTATTACGGTTTCTTACGGATGAAAGTGTATAAAAACAGATGAATATGGATAAAAACGTATTGAAACGCAAGAAAAGTGTATTAAAACAGACAAAAACATATACAAAAGGACAAAAATGTATAAAACGGACAAAAACGTAAGAAAACGAGCGAAAACATATAAAAACGGATGAAACCATATAAAACGGATGAAAACATATGAAAACGTAAGAAATACGGAGAAAAACGTAAAAAACAGAGGAAACATATAAATAAAAAAATGTAGAAAAATGGATAAATCCATATGACAACGTAAGAAAACGTATAAAAATGAAGGAAAATGTAAGAAAAATAGACGAAAACGTATATAGACAGACAAAAAATTATAAAAATGGACGAAAACATATAAAAACGGACGAAAACGTAAAAAATGCATGAAACGGGGAAAAACAGACAAAAACGTGTAAAAACGGATAGAACCATATGACAATGTAAGAAAACGTATAAAAACGAATGAAAACATAAGAAAAACAGATGAAAACGTATAAAGATGGACGAAAACGTATAAAAACGGACGAAAACTAAGAAAACGCATGAAAACGGGCGAAAACGATAAAAACCGCGTAGAAAATAATTTTTTTAAGAAAACCAAAATTTGAGTTAATTAGTAACGGTCGTTAGTATAAAGGACTAACGTTGCAAATGATCGTTTGGTTAATGGACTAATGTTGCCACTTGACAATTGTCTCTTAACGGAGAAGATAACGACAGTTAGCGATAGGGACTGACAGCGTGCAATATGTAAACCATAAGGATCAAAAAAGCAAAAAAAATAGATCAGGGACTACGGTAGTGATTTGGAGCAAACCACAGGGACGAACGGTGTAATTTACTCTAAGATCAACCATAATATATATGAATAGCTTTACACGATTTCAATGAATAAATTAAAAAAGAAAAGAGAGAGAGCATGCTTACTATGACTTAAAATCCTTTCCTGCTTGTTCCTAGAAAATTCAAGTATCAATTTCAACTACTCATATGCAGAAAAACAATGATTCTACATGCATGTACATTCTCGTGAAAACTTCATCTTCCTATCGATCTAGAAGCCGCCGTGGAGCTTGTTACACTGGCAGAAAGATGTTCAGTCTGGTCACCCGTTGTCGTAGTTTGTTCAGAGACAACAGCTGCAAATCTAGCAAACGACACTGGTGGTTCAGATGGTACAGGAAGGTTCGCGGACCATTGACCTTCGAGCATGAATACAACAGTGGACATGGTTGGGCGATCATGTGGGTCTTCTTGAACACATAATAATGCGATATTTATCCATCTAAGAGCTTCATCAATCGAGAAATTTTCAATTATGCGACTATCTATCAACTGTTCTCCTTTGTTTTCTTTCCATAAACGAAAGGCCTTCAGTAATTAAAGAATGTTAAAGATTAATTAGATTTGCAATGGACAACATAGACCCTATGATTCATACAAATGAAAATCAAAATATGAATTGCTTACGGTTGAGAGGAAGTTTTGGGGCTGGTCTTGGTAAGAAAATCTGTTGTTTCGTTGTCCAGCAACAATTTCTAGCAGCAATACACCGAAACTATAGACATCAGATTTTGTTGAGAATAGTCCTTCCATTGCGTACTCTGGTGCCATGTATCCACTGTCAAATCAAGGTTTATCTTCAGTAGAAATATATAATGCCACTTACTAAAAAAAATGAAGGTGGATAATTATATGCTCAAATGTATTTTTGACGGTTTTAGTAATGATTTGTTACTAGCTAGTAGCTTGGATTATGAACTTACTAAGTTCCAACGATTCGATTAGTGGCAGCCTCCATTTGATTGCCTCCGAATATTCTAGCAGTCCCAAAATCCGAAATTTTCGGGTTCATCTCAATATCCAAAAGAATATTGCTTGCCTTCATGTCCCGATGAATAATTTTGAGACGTGAGTCTTCGTGTAGGTACCGAAGTCCTTTGGCAATTCCAATCACAATGTTGGTGCGCGTAGCCCAGTCCAGTTCTTCACACTTCTTAGCATCTGTTACATTAATTATTTGTTACAAAAATTAGGTAAACATACACATAATAAAAATATGCTACAAACTGTACGTTTGTGACAAATAGGCTTGTCACTACACGAATTCCAATTTCTAAGGATGTGTCTCCAAAGGGAGCAAATAATTGTGATAAAATGAGAGTAAATACGAACCGAAAAGGAATGTGTCAAGGCTGTTGTTAGCCATAAACTCATAGACGAGAAGCCGTTCAGACCCTTTTACGCAGTAACCCAAAAGACGAACAAGATTTTTATGCTGAAGCTTTATAATCAATTGTACTTCAGTCTTAAACTCTACAAGACCTTGCCCGGAGTTCCTTGACAGTCGTTTTACCGCTATTTCCTTTCCATCTTCTAGCTTGCCCTGTAATTAGCTCAAAGTTGTGAATATAAAAAGGAATAACGATTTGTAAAGGTATCTAACTTGTTACAATTACTTTTTTTCGGTATCGAACATTTTTTTTTTCCTTTTTCAAATGTCGTTACTTATCTTTCAAATTTGGTCCTTTTGGGATAGTGATGACCATTTTTGGTCCCTGTGGTCTTGAGAAAATTTCATCGACAATGTAAATTACATAAATAGTCCCTATGGTTTGGCGAAAATTGCATCAACCGTCCCTAAATTCCACTTTTTTTTGGATCGACTCCTTATGGTTTTGACCCGTTACATTTTTATATACGCTTTTATATACATTTTATCTACATTTTATCCACGTTTTTATCTACGTTATTATATATGTTTTTATTTACGTCTTTATATATTTTTTTCATCTACGTTTTTATATATGTTCTTATCTAGGTTTTTATATATTTTTTTTATCTATGTTTTTATATATGTTTTTATCTACGTTTTTATATACGTATTTATATACGTTCTTATACACGTTTTTATCTATGTTTTTATATACGTTTCTATAAACGTTTTTATCTACTTTTTTATTTACATTTTTATATACATATTTATATACGTTTTTATATACCTATTTATATTTGTTTATGTATACTTTTTTGTATACTTTTTTATATATGTTTTTATCTATATTTTTATATACATTTTTATATATGTTCTTATATAAGTTTCTAACTACTTTTTTTGTACGTTTTTATATAAGTTTTTATCTATGGTTTATAAGAACTCGATCAATTTTCATAGTATATAAAAATATATATATATAGAAAATAAAAACGTACATAAAAATGTATATATAAATATGTATATAAAAATGTATATAAAAATGTAAATAAAACGTAAATAAAAACGTATAAAACGTATATAAAATGTATATAAAAATGTTGATAAAAACGTTAGATAAAAACGTATATAAAAAACGTAGATAAAAACATAAATAAATGCATATATAAAATCATATATATAAATGTAAAATGTATATAAAAACGTAGATAAAAATGTAGATAAAATTGTATATAAAAACGTATACAAAAACATATATAAAAAAAACGTATAAAAAATGTGGATAAAAACTAATACAAATGTATATAAAAGCGAGAGTGAGCTTAATGATAAAACAGACAAGTTATAAAAAGGACTATGAGTGTTATTTTTTTGCAAAGATAAGGACGATTGATAGAACTTTAAATTTTTAGGACGGTTGATGTAATATTTGCCAATCATAGGGATGATTTATGCAATTTACCCTAAGAGGGTAAAATGTTCATCACCACCTCAAGAAGACTGAATTTGAAAAATAAATACCCACATTTAGAAAAGAACAGTTAAAATTTGTGACAAGTTAGATACTTTTACAAATCTTATCCGTAAAAAAAACTGCACAAACTCGAGTGACACAACAATACTAAACGATCGTAGAATACCTTGTAAACAGGACCAAAACCACCTTCTCCGAGCTTATTTTCCAACGAAAAGTTGTTGGTAGCAACCTGTATTATACCTAGATTGAAATAATTCATCTCTCCGGTGTCATCATCTTCCCTTTGGTGCTTACTTCCTTCCGGAGAACTGTCACTAAACCCCACTTGAACCTCTGGTAACAAAGAACCTATTTAGACAAAAAAAAAAACATCACAACAAAAAATAAGGCTTGTTTTTTGTATCTAAATACCCTATTTATTTAAGTATCTAATCCCCTTGTCTTTTTTAATCTTATCTAAATTCCTTATGTTTTGAGTTATTCTTGTACTGACTGTTTCTCTTTTGTTTCTGGCGGCTCCGGCAAATGAAGAAGAAGACTACCCCGAGGATCACCGCTACGGCCGCTAATATTGGACCGACAATGACTCCGAGGCTGGTGCCTTTTGAACTTGAACTTACTGCAAGTGCAACAGTTTAATACTAATCTGGCAAAATTAATGAACTTTCGCGTGGACCACAACCTGTCACAAAACTAAAAACAACGTACCTGTCGGTGTTGGAGCCGAAGGAGCAGGAAACCATGTCGAATTGAAAAACCGAGAATTCTCGTACCGAATAAAACAATCAGGAAGATAAGTTCTAACTCCAACATGTCTTTCATATCGTCGAGCCGAGTTAATGGCTCTGGCCAAGCAATTATCGCATTGTGTCGCTGATAAATCAGGAGTACACTGCATCATTCCATAAACTGTCAAGAACCCTGCTGATATGTTTCCCGAAGCGTATTTCCGGAGCTGTCCACCACGTACAGCTTCCGATCTCAACGCTCCAAGCAAATTCACAACGCTTTGGTTCCATTGATCAAAGCCAAAATCCGAAACATTATTCGGATTAATCCCAGTCACAACAATTCCTATAGCCATAGATCGATTTGAGTACTTCAAGAAACACATATCGTACCAACCGGTAGCCTCTACTTGGTTTGGACAAACTTGTCTTAACCGACGAGTAGCATCATCTACACATCTCCTACACATTTCTGGCTCGATATCTCCCCGACAAAGGGCGGCCGCGTTAGCTTGTCCAGAAGTCAAGTTATAAAACCCAAACCCGTTATTAGTTCCAGTTAAGGCAAACAGCACGTCATCGAGGTTTTGTTGGTAGGCGGAGTTTTGTGTGTAGTTTTCGTTGCCGCAATACTGACCCCAAAAATCATTTTGGGCTACGGTTATATCAAAACTATTGATTAAGATTGAAAAACATAAAACCAACATGGGGAAAGTCATTTTTGTTTGATTATTGACTAAGTGGTTTATGGTTTGAGATATATAATGTCAAATGTGATTTGAATCAAATGAATTGGTCTCTAGAGTTGGTCAAACTCGTCGCATTTAAGAATAGAGACAAAGTCCAAGTTGATGAGGTAGATAGTTATTGCTTGGACGGACAATTTTCAGGTTTTCAACACATTTACATGAGAAATGGTAATCCTGCCATATTATTATATACATTAAAAAGATATATGTGTTAAATTTAGGTTGTGGTAGATAGATATAGTCTTAGCACTATGTTTAAATATTTAATACATATATTATTTGGTGAGCTGTGGTTAAAATTCATTGACTTGATAAATTTTGATGTTTGATAGATGCGTACGTAACTTATTTTAATAGTGGCGAGTTTGATTATCTGGCTTTAACATTAAGAACATGTCATAAGAATAAGGGCTAATCACTTCCAAATGTATTAACTGTCACGTTTTTCACATTTAATCGCTAAACATAATTTCTTTTTTTGTTCTTTAACTTTTAAATTTCGTCAGTTTTGTGTATTATTTACATGCTCAATAGCTACCTGGTCTTTTGTATTTTATATTTTTTTTCAATTTCTTTTATTGACAACTCATTTTAAAACTACCACATCACCATCCGTACCCCTATTATCAAACACCAATCTTCTTCTTCCTCCAATTACTAGGTATTAATTATACACAGTAACAAAAATAAAATAAAAATAACTAGTAATTCTTCCACAAAAAATTACAAAAATGATTTGTTTACAAAAATTTACAACTCAACATTGTTAGTCGCTTAAATATCCCATTCACACTCGGCAGCCACCATTACTAACCCACCACCACAACACCAAGTGAAAACCCCCAAATCAAACAACAAAATCGTCTTTGCAAAAGCTCCAAAGCTCAATTTAATAGTAATTGTATAACCGTATTTGTTTTAACTAAGTCGCCGAAGCTCCACGTGATGCCGGTGCCGGCGGTTTCTGATTCCAGTGAGATGACGTATAAAACTGATACAACAATTGATGATATTTAAAAATTAATACCTTATAGGTGGTTCGTATAAAACTGATACAACAATTGATGATATTAAAAAGTTTCGGGTAACAATAAAAAACTTTTTTGTTCAGTGATTAAAATATGAAAAATGTGACAAGTTGAATAAATTTTGAAGTGATTAGCCCATAAAAGAAATACAATAAAAGTTCATGGATACAATAAAAGAAATTTTCATGTTGCACTATGACACCATGAATACAACTACCATTTAGCAAGAATCAACACTGGAACTTGGCTCAATGGATGCGTCTGTAATCGTATTACTGGTTGTAGTAGTTAGTTCTAAGGCCGCCGGAAGTCTAGCAAATGAAAACCGTGGTTCAAATGGTGTTGGAAAGTTTGAAGACCATTGTCCTTCGAGCATGAAAACAACGGTCGACATGGTCGGGCGGTCTTGAGGTCCTTCGAGCATGAAAACAACGGTCGACATGGTCGGGCGGTCTTGAGGGTCTTCTTGGACGCATAATAATGCGATATATATATCCATCTTAGAGCATCAGCAATAGGAACATTTTGAATCAGGCAACGATCTATTAACTGTTCTCCTTTGTTTTCTTTCCACAAGTTCCAAACCTTTAGTGAACGAATGTTTACAATGAAAGATTAAATAAACTGAAGATGTATATAAACCGTAAACTTGACAATTATGCTAATATAGACCATTAAAGCAATTTGCTTATAGTTAAGAGGAAGTTTTTGGGTTCATCTTCAAAATAAAATCTGTTATTTTGTTGTCCAGAAATGATTTCTAACAAAAGCACACCAAAACTATAGACATCTGATTTTGTCGAAAATAAGCCATCCAATGCATATTCTGGTGCCATGTATCCACTGTCCATTACATCAATCATCATACACAGAAAAAATAAAAATAGGATTATCTTTATAGCAAAATCTGTCACAAACAAATTACAGATCCCGTTCCGATTTTCCATGGATATAGTTTTAAATGCTTTATATGTTGATATGATCACTTTAAGACTAGATTGCAGATTTGAACAAACAGAATAGAAAACAAGCGCTCAAATGTATACTAAATGCTCAAATAGATATTTGTATTAATATTTTCATTGATACTTCTTTCTGAGGAGCAAACTTGTGAGCTTACTATGTTCCAATGATTCGATTGGTGTTTGCTTCAATTTCAGTTGTTCCAAAAATTCTAGCAGTACCAAAATCTGAAATTTTGGAGTTTAACTCTGAATCCAAAAGAATGTTGCTAGCTTTCATGTCACGATGAATGATTTTGAGGCATGAGTCTTCATGTAGGTATCGAAGTCCCTTACCNAGGACTTTCCATGACAGCCTTATAACTAGTTTAACTTTTTCCGCTTAAATATAAGAAGTTTCTTTCAGGATGGTTTTGTTAGAATATAAACTGAAACCATCCCAACTGTAACATGGTTGGTCATTAAAGGAGGAATATTGTGTTGTATATATAGAAAAACCATATAAGAGTTGAGGTTAATGTATAATATGATATGTCACTGTTAAGATAGTTTCAAATTATTATATTTAGGTTGGATATCGATCCACGTGAGGTTAAAAAACACTTAATTTGAAGACAAATAATTAAGTGATGGTCATTTAAAATGTTAATAATCAATAATGGAATCACAATGTTACAAAAATATAGAAAATTTTCCATACTTGTTAAAAGTCCGCTGTAAGGGTATATTGAACACGTTGTACTCTCGTAGCGGACTTTTACAATTTTTTAGATTATTTGTTTTTAGTGTTTATGGTTCAAGTTTAGCAATTACTATATATAAAATTTCGTGTTAAGACACTTTCTAGGGGTATAATGCCACCCTGTTTTAAAAGATTTACTCATATATTAATGTATAGTTATACCTTCAAAAGAATGATACTAACAAATGGTCTTCAAACCAAGGACATTTCATAAAAAAAAAGTCACCTTTTAGGGGTAAGCTAAGTAGGTCTAGTAGAAGAATTACTAGTGCTCGTTTCCAGGTTTCTACACCGGGCTTTGCTAGTGCTGGATCGGTGCAAAAACGTTCCACCGAAAGGTAAATATGGTCTTGGTGATTATAACGTTATTTCCCCTAAATAGGATTTAATTTGTTATTTTATTGGTGAACAGAATAAAAAAATGCTAATGCTATAAAAAGAAAAGATAATATGCTGATGTGATTAGTTTAACTTTTTCCGCTTAAATATAAGATGTTTCTTTCAGGATGGTTTTGTTAGAATATATTAATGTATAGTTATACCTTCAAAAGAATGATACTAACAAATGGTCTTCTACACCGGGCTTTGCTAGTGCTGGATCGGTGCTAAAACGATCCACCGAAAGGTAAATATGGTCTTGGTGATTAAAAGGTTATTTCCCCTAAATAGGATTTAATTTGTTATTTTATTGGTGAACAGAAAAAAAATGCTAATGCTATAAAAAGAAAAGATAATATGCTGATGTGATTTGTTTAACTTTTTCCGTTTAAATATAAGAAGTTTCTTTCAGGATGGTTTTGTTAGAATATGAACAGAAACCATCCCAACTGTAACATGGTTGGTCATTACAGGAGGAATATTGTGTTGTATATATAGAAAAACCGTATAAGAGTTGAGGTTAATGTATAATATGATATGTCACTGTCAAGAGAGTTTCAAATTATTATATTTAGGGT
>LBNU01030537.1:149213-161454 GCA_014162995.1 Artemisia annua
TTATACCTTCAAAAGAATGATACTAACAAATTGTCTTCAAACAAAGGACATTTCATAAAAATATGTCACCTTTTAGGGGTAAGCTAAGTAGGTCTTGTAGAAGAATTACAAGTGCTCGTTTCCAGGTTTCTACACCGGGCTTTGCTAGTGCTGGATCGGTGCTAAAACGTTCCACCGAAAGTGTCGTAAATATGGTCTTGGTGATTATAACGTTATTTCCCCTAAATAGGATTTAATTTTTTATTTTATTGGTGAACAGAAAAAAAAATGCTAATGATATAAAAAGAAAAGATAATATGCTGATGTGATTTGTTTAACTTTTTCCGCTTAAATATAAGAAGTTTCTTTCAGGATGGTTTTGTTAGAATATGAACAGAAACCATCTCAACTGTAACATGGTTGGTTATTACAGGAGGAATATTGTGTTGTATATATAGAAAACCGTATAAGAGTTGATGTTAATGTATAATATGATATGTCACTGTCAAGAGAGTTTCAAATTATTATATTTAGGGTTGGATATCGATCCACGTGAGGTTAAAAAACACTTAATTTGTAGATAAATAATAAGTGATGGTCATTTAAAATGTTAATAATCAATAATGGAATCACAATGTTACAAAAATATAGAAAATTTTCCATACTTGTTAAAAGTCCGCTGTAAGGGTATATTGAACACGTTGTACTCTCGTAGCGGACTTTTACAATTTTTTAGATTATTTGTTTTTAGTGTTTATGGTTCAAGTTTAGCAATTACTATATATAAAATTTCGTGTTAAGACACTTTCTAGGGGTATAATGCCACCCTGTTTTAAAAGATTTACTCATATATTAATGTATTGTTATACCTTCAAAAGAATGATACTAACAAATGGTCTTCAAACCAAGGACATTTCATAAAAAAATGTCACCTTTTAGGGGTAAGCTAAGTAGGTCTAGTAGAAGAATTACTAGTGCTCGTTTCCAGGTTTCTACACCGGGCTTTGCTAGTGCTGGATCGGTGCTAAAACGTTCCATCGAAAGTGTCGTAAATATGGTCTTGGTGATTATAACGTTATTTCCCCTAAATAGGATTTAATTTGTTATTTTATTGGTAAAAAAAAAAAAAAACTAATGCTATAAAAAGAAAAGATAATATGCTGATGTGATTAGTTTAACTTTTTCCGCTTAAATATAAGAAGTTTCTTTCAGGATGGTTTTGTTAGAATATGAACTGAAACCATCCCAACTGTAACATGGTTGGTCATTACAGGAGGAATATTGTGTTGTATATATAGAAAAACCGTATAAGAGTTGAGGTTAATGTATAATATGATATGTCACTGTCAAGAGAGTTTCAAATTATTATATTTAGGGTTGGATATCGATCCACGTGAGGTTAAAAAACACTTAATTTGTAGACAAATAATTAAGTGATGGTCATTTAAAATGTTAATAATCAATAATGGAATCACAATGTTACAAAAATATAGAAAATTTTCCATACTTGTTAAAAGTCCGCTGTAAGGGTATATTGAACACGTTGTACTCTCGTAGCGGACTTTTACAATTTTTTAGATTATTTGTTTTTAGTGTTTATGGTTCAAGTTTAGCAATTACTATATATAAAATTTCGTGTTAAGACACTTTCTAGGGGTATAATGCCACCCTGTTTTAAAAGATTTACTCATATATTAATGTATTGTTATACCTTCAAAAGAATGATACTAACAAATGGTCTTCAAACCAAGGACATTTCATAAAAAAATGTCACCTTTTAGGGGTAAGCTAAGTAGGTCTAGTAGAAGAATTACTAGTGCTCGTTTCCAGGTTTCTACACCGGGCTTTGCTAGTGCTGGATCGGTGCTAAAACGTTCCATCGAAAGTGTCGTAAATATGGTCTTGGTGATTATAACGTTATTTCCCCTAAATAGGATTTAATTTGTTATTTTATTGGTGAAAAAAAAAAAAAAAAAACTAATGCTATAAAAAGAAAAGATAATATGCTGATGTGATTAGTTTAACTTTTTCCGCTTAAATATAAGAAGTTTCTTTCAGGATGGTTTTGTTAGAATATGAACTGAAACCATCCCAACTGTAACATGGTTGGTCATTACAGGAGGAATATTGTGTTGTATATATAGAAAAACCGTATAAGAGTTGAGGTTAATGTATAATATGATATGTCACTGTCAAGAGAGTTTCAAACTATTATATTTAGGTTGGATATCGATCCACGTGAGGTTAAAAAACACTTAATTTGTAGACAAATAATTAAGTGATAGTCATTTAAAATGTTAATAATCAATAATGGAATCACAATGTTACAAAAATATAGAAAATTTTTCATACTTGTTAAAAGTCCGCTGTAAGGGTATATTGAACACGTTGTACTCTCGTAGCGGACTTTTACAATTTTTTAGATTATTTGTTTTTAGTGTTTATGGTTCAAGTTTAGCAATTACTATATATAAAATTTCGTGTTAAGACACTTTCTAGGGGTATAATTTCACCCTTTTTTAAAAGATTTACTCATATATTAATGTATAGTTATACCTTCAAAAGAATGATACTAACAAATGGTCTTCAAACAAAGGACATTTCATAAAAATATGTCACCTTTTAGGGGTAAGCTAAGTAGGTCTTGTAGAAGAATTACTTATGCTCGTTTCCAGGTTTCTACATCGGGCTTTGCTAGTGCTGGATCGGTGCTAAAACGTTCCACCGAAAGTGTCGTAAATATGGTCTTGGTGATTATAACGTTATTTCCCCTAAATAGGATTTAATTTGTTATTTTATTGGTGAACAGGAAAAAAAATGCTAATGATATAAAAAGAAAAGATAATATGCTGATGTGATTNTGGGTTTTCTTGGATCGATTACACGTTATTGCTATATTATATTCAAGATCTGTTATTCTCTATACGGTTAATCAATCGGTATAGGGTTTTTTGGGTGCTTGTTCGATCGATAAGGCTACTGGGTATTATTTTTCTACGATCTTCAAGATTGGTAACGCGTGGCATGTTCAGGATTTGATGCTAGTTGGTTTTCATTGATCGACTAATATTAACATGGTGCGTTTTGGATGGTACTGTTACTATACGATCATGCTTATGAAACCCGTTTTAGGGTTTTGAGTTTCTTAATGGTTTATTAATGATTGATGTGCTGCGGCTGCTTGTTATTCTGAGTAATAGCCTTATTAGGGCTTGGTTGTTGGCTGCGAGTTCTTGATAAGATGGTTGTTATTGGCATGTGGGTTTTGGGAGAGATGGAAGTCACTTGGCATATTGTGACTTGATCATTGTATGTCTTCATGTGTGTTCACTCATCTTTGTTAGAAGACTGGTTCAAGTTCGGATATGCTGGAAGGTTGGGTCGCTTAGACCATTGTTTATGCTTCAAGTCCAAGTTGCTACGGAAGTCACTCTTATTAGGTTATTAGTTTATGCTTGCATAATACTAATAGAAGACGCAATTGGTTGAAGCTGGATGTTTCGCATGATTATGATCTGGATCGCTAGGATGACTAAGAAGACTTAAATATTTATTTGAGTTGTGATGTATTGTATTTTATTGCTAGTCATGGTTAGTAGTTTTTAGATCATAATCATGCGAAACATCCAGCTTCAACAAATTGCGTCTTCTATTAGTATAATGCAAGCATAAACTAATATGTTTTAAAAGATTTACTCATATATTAATGTATTTTTATACCTTCAAAAGAAATGATACTAACAAATGGTCTTCAAACAAATGACATTTCATAAAAATATGTCACCTTTTAGGGGTAAGCTAAGTAGGTCTTGTAGAAGAATTACTAGTGCTCGTTTCCAGGTTTCTACACCGGGCTTTGCTAGTGCTGGATCGGTGCTAAAACGTTCCATCGAAAGTGTCGTAAATATGGTCTTGGTGATTATAACGTTATTTCCCCTAAATAGGATTTAATTTTTTATTTTATTGGTGAAAAAAAAATAAAATAACTAAAGCTATAAAAAGAAAAGATAATATGCTGACGTGATTAGTTTTACTTTTTCCGCTTAAACTAAGAAGTTTCTTTCAGGATGGTTTTGTTAGAATATGAACTGAAACCATCCCAACTGTAACATGGTTGGTCATTACATGAGGAATATTGTGTTGTATATATAGAAAAACCGTATAAGAGTTGAGGTTAATGTTTAATATGATATGTCACTGTCAAGAGAGTTTCAAATTATTATATTTAGGGTTGGATATCGATCCACGTGAGGTTAAAAAACACTTAATTTGTAGACAAAGAATTAAGTGATGGTCATTTAAAATGTTAATAATCAATAATAGAATCACAATGTTACAAAAACGTTCCATCGTTTCCAAGTTTCGCTTGTGCTGGATCGTTTCCAAGTTTCTACACCGAGCTTTTCTAGTGCTAGATAGGTGCTAAAACGTTCCATCGAAAGTGTCGTAAATATGGTCTTGGTGATTATAATGTTATTTCCCCTAAATAGGATTTAATTAGTTATTTTATTGGTGAACAGAAAAAAAAATCAAAAAAAAATAAAAAAAAATGCTAATGTTATAAAAAGAAAAGATAATATGCTGATGTGATTAGTTTAACTTTTTCCGCTTAAATATAAGAAGTTTTCTTTCAGGATGGTTTTGTTAGAATATGAACTGAAACCATCCCAACTGTAACATGGTTGGTCATTACATGAGGAATATTGTGTTGTATATATAGAAAAACCGTATAAGAGTTGAGGTTAATGTATAATATGATATGTCACTGTCAATAGAGTTTTAAATTATTATATTTAGGGTTGGATATCGATCCACGTGTGGTCGATCCACGTGAGGTTAAAAAACACTCAATTTTTAGACAAATAATTAAGTGATGGTCATTTAAAATGTAAATAATCAATAATGGAATCACAATGTTACAAAAATATAGAAAATTTCCCATACTTGTTAAAAGTCCGCTGTAAGGGTATATTGAACACGTTGTACTCTCGTAGCGGACTTTTACAATTTTTTAGATTATTTGTTTTTAGTGTTTATGTTCAAGTTTAGTAATTACTATATATAAAATTTCGTGTTAAGACCCTTTCTAGGGGTATATTGCCACCCTGTTTTAAAAGATTTACTCACATATTAATGTATTGTTATACCTTCAAAATAATGATACTAACAAATGGTCTTCAAACCAAGGACATTTCATAAAAAATGTCACCTTTTAGGGGTAAGTTAAGTAGGTCTAGTAGAAGAATTACTAGTGCTCGTTTCCAGGTTTCTACACCGGGCTTTGCTAGTGCTGGATCGGTGCTAAAACGTTCCATCGAAAGTGTCGTAAATATGGTCTTGGTGATTATAACGTTATTTCCCCTAAATAGGATTTAATTTGTTATTTTATTGGTGAACAGAAAAAAAAAAACTAATGCTATAAAAAGAAAAGATAATATGCTGATGTGATTAGTTTAACTTTTTCCGCTTAAACATAAGAAGTTTTTCTCAGGATGGTTTTGTTAGAATATGAACTGAAACCATCCCAACTGTAACATGGTTGGTCATTACATGAGGAATATTGTGTTGTATATATAGAAAAACCGTATAAGAGTTGAGGTTAATGTATAATATGATATGTCACTGTCAAGAGAGTTTCAAATTATTATATTTAGGGTTGGATATCGATCCACGTGAGGTTAAAAAACATTTAATTTGTAGACAAATAATTAATTGATGGTCATTTAAAATGTTAATAATCAATAATGGAATCACAATGTTGCGAAAATATAGAAAATTTTGCATACTTGTTAAAAGTCCGCTGTAAGGCTATATTGAACACGTTGTACTCTCGTAGCGGACTTTTACAATTTTTTAGATTATTTGTTTTTAGTGTTTATGGTTCAAGTTTAGCAATTACTAATATATTAATGTATTGTTATACCTTCAAATGAATGATACTAACAAATGGTCTTCAAACCAAGGACATTTCATAAAAAAATTCACCTTTTAGTGGTAAGCTAAGTAGGTCTAGTAGAAGAATTACTAGTGCTCGTTTCCAGGTTTCTACATCGGGCTTTGCTAGTGCTGGATCGGTGCTAAAACGTTCCATCGAAAGTGTCGTAAATATGGTCTTGGTGATTATAACGTTATTTCCCCTAAATAGGATTTAATTTGTTATTTTATTGGTAAAAAAAAAAGAAAAAAGAAAAAAAAAACTAATTGTATAAAAAGAAAAGATAAAATGCTGATGTGATTAGTTTAACTTTTTCCGCTTAAATATAAAAAGTTTCTTTCAGGATGGTTTTATTAGAATATGAACTGAAACCATCCCAACTGTAACATGGTTGGTCATTACAGGAGAAATATTGTGTTGTATATATAGAAAACCGTATAAGAGTTGAGGTTAATGTATAATATGATATGTCACTGTCAAGAGAGTTTCAAATTATAATATTTAGGGTTCGATATCGATCCACGTGAGGTTAAAAAACACTTAATTTGTAGACAAATAATTAAGTGACGGTCATTTAAAATGTTAATAATCAATAATGGAATCACAATGTTACAAAAATATAGAAAATTTTCCATACTTGTTAAAAGTCCGCTGTAAGGGTGTATTGAACACGTTGTACTCTCGTAGCGGACTTTTATAATTTTTTAGATTATTTGTTTTTAGTGTTTATGGTTCAAGTTTAGCAATTACTGTATATAAAATTTCGTGTTAAGACACTTTCTAGGGGTATAATGCCACCCTGTTTTAAAAGATTTACTCATATATTAATGTATTGTTATACCTTCAAAAGAATAATACTAATAAATGGTGTTCAAACCAAGGACAATTCATAAAAAAATGTCACCTTTTAGGGGTAAGCTAAGTAGGTCTAGTAGAAGAATTACTAGTGCTCGTTTCCAGGTTTCTACACCGGGCTTTGCTAGTGCTGGATCGGTGCTAAAACGTTCCATCGAAAGTGTCGTAAATATGGTCTTGGTGATTATAACGTTATTTCCCCTAAATAGGATTTAATTTGTTATTAGTTTAACTTCTTCCGCTTAAATATAAGAAGTTTTCTTTCAGGATGGTTTTGTAGAATATGAACGTCATTACATGAGAAATATTGTGTTGTATATATAGAAAAACCGTATAAGAGTTGAGGTTAATGTATAATATGATATGTCACTGTCAAGAGAGTTTCAAATTATTATATTTAGGGTTGGATATCGATCCACGTGAGGTTAAAAAACACTTAATTTGTAGACAAATAATTAAGTGATGGTCATTTAAAATGTTAATAATCAATAATGGAATCACAATGTTACAAAAATATAGAAAATTTTCCATACTTGTTAAAAGTCCGCTGTAAGGGTATATTGAACACGTTGTACTCTCGTAGCGGACTTTTACAATTTTTTAGATTATTTGTTTTTAGTGTTTATGGTTCAAGTTTAGCAATTACTATATATAAAATTTCGTGTTAAGACACTTTCTAGGGGTATAATGCCACCCTGTTTTAAAAGATTTACTCATATATTAATGTATTGTTATACCTTCAAAAGAATGATACTAACAAATGGTCTTCAAACCAAGGACATTTCATAAAAAAATGTCACCTTTTAGGGGTAAGCTAAGTAGGTCTAGTAGAAGAATTACTAGTGCTCGTTTCCAGGTTTCTACACCGGGCTTTGCTAGTGCTGGATCGGTGCTAAAACGTTCCATCGAAAGTGTCGTAAATATGGTCTTGGTGATTATAACGTTATTTCCCCTAAATAGGATTTAATTTGTTATTTTATTGGTGAACAGAAAAAAAAAAAAAAAAAAAAAAAAAAAAATCTAATGCTATAAAAAGAAAAGATAATATGCTGATGTGATTAGTTTAACTTTTTCCGCTTAAATATAAGAAGTTTCTTTCAGGATGGTTTTGTTAGAATATGAACTGAAACCATCCCAACTGTAACATGGTTGGTCATTACATGAGGAATATTGTGTTGTATATATATAGAAAAACGGTATAAGAGTTGAGGTTAATGTATAATATAATATGTCACTGTCAAGAGAGTTTCAAATTATTATATTTAGGGTTGGATATCGATCCACGTGAGGTTAAAAAATACTCATATATTAATGTATTGTTATACCTTCAAAAGAATGATACTAACAAATGGTCTTCAAACCAAGGACATTTTATAAAAAAATATCACCTTTTAGGGGTAAGCTAAGTAAGTCTAGTAGAAGAATTACTAGTGCTCGTTTCCAGGTTTCTACACCGGGCTTTGCTAGTGCTGGATCGGTGCTAAAACGTTCTACCGAAAGTGTCGTAAATATGGTCTTGGTGATTATAACGTTATTTCCCCTAAATAGGATTTAATTTGTTATTTTATTGGTGAACAGAAAAAAAAATGCTAATGCTATAAAAAGAAAAGATAATATGCTGATGTGATTAGTTTAACTTTTTCCGCTTAAATATAAGAAGTTTTCTTTCAGGATGGTTTTGTTAGAATATGAACTGAAACCATCCCAACTGTAACATGGTTGGTCATTACATTAGGAATATTATGTTGTATATATAGAAAAACCGTATAAGAGTTGAGGTTAATGTATAATATGATATGTCACTGTCAATAGAGTTTTAAATTATTATATTTAGGGTTGGATATCGATCCACGTGAGGTCGATCCACGTGAGGTTAAAAAACACTCAATTTGTAGACAAATAATTAAGTGATGGTCATTTAAAATGTTAATAATCAATAATGGAATCACAATGTTACAAAAATATAGAAAATTTTCCGCTGTAAGGGTATATTGAACACGTTGTACTCTCGTAGCGGACTTTTACAATTTTTTAGATTATTTGTTTTTAGTGTTTATGGTCAAGTTTAGTAATTACTATATATAAAATTTCGTGTTAAGACCCTTTCTAGGGGTATAATGCCACCCTGTTTTAAAAGATTTACTCACATATTAATGTATTGTTATACCTTCAAAATAATGATACTAACAAATGGTCTTCAAACTAAGGACATTTCATAAAAAAAATGTCACCTTTTAGGGGTAAGCTAAGTAGGTCTAGTAGAAGAATTACTAGTGCTCTGATTCATACGCTATAATATAATATATAATATATATAATAGACGTGATCGTTACCGAAGTAGTACGGGCAAGTACGTTCCTCGGGTCGTTTCTCCCAACGAGGCGTTAATTTGAGTTGATTGGATCGGGATCGAGTTTTGTGAAATGAATGTGAAGGGGGTTTATGGGGAACCCTAAGCTACAATTACACTACGAGAAATAAAAATGCACAAATAAGAAAGCACGTAACCTAAAAACGTAATTAAAACGTAAAATAAACGCAAACGCGCAAAATAAAAAGTGAATTTAAAGTATTACTACTCCTACGGGGATGAAAATGATTTTTCTACGTTCTAAATGACAAAAGAAAATTTTAGGAAAAAGAAAATTATTATTTTGGCTTTTTATTTAATTATTATTAATTAAAAACTATTTTTAAATATTAAAAATGCAAATAATTAAAAAAATGAAAAATTAATTTTGAAAAATCTAAAATATTATAAAACTAATTTTAAAACTGAAAAATATTTTTTTGGATTTTTTATTAATTTATATTAATTAAAAAGGATTAAAAAGTACTTTAAAACTATTTTTAATTATTATAAATACTAAATGAACTTGGAAAATTATGAAATTTTTCAGATAATTCTTAAATATTATTAAAAACCTAGGAAAAATAAAATTTCTAAATTCTAAACCCTAATAAGCACTTTTGGGCTGATAAGCAGTTTGAAATAAGCACTTTGAATAAGCAAATAAGCACTAGTATGCACCAAAAGCTCAGGTTTAGTGTAATAGACCTAAACGAACCTAACTAAACTCAAAAACCTCAAATAAGCCTAGGCCGTCAGCCTGAAAATCAATGAGCCGTTTCCAAGAAAAGTGCTTAACACCCCTACTTTGAGCTTATAAATAAGCACTCTAATAAGCCAATCTTTGGGAGATTAAGGGGGCAAAAGTTAGACCACCCAGGAGACAACACAAAAAACCTAAAATACCTAATTTTTAATGCCTAATTGACACCTAAAATGGTCCTAGAACAGATGCCTATGAACCTGTTTTGCGAACTTTGACTTTTGTGTGAAAACTAAGTTTTGACTAATTTGAGTTTCTACTAATTAGATCTTATCCTAAATGATGTATTAAGCTATTTTATGAGTTGTTACACCTAAATATGCACTAAATCCACCAAGCATCAAAAGGATAGATTCATTTTAACACGTATGTAAGCTGATGTGAGATTGAATGTTGAATTTGACTTTTTTGCAAAGTAACCTACTGATGTTATGGCTAAATTATCTTATTCTAACCTAAAGCAAACTATAAATGTAGAAAACAAGACACTTAAGCAACAAAAACACCAAGAAACGTATTAAACCAAACACCCCTTTATAGAGCACTTTTACACTAAGTTTTTGATTCTAAGCTTAAATCCTCAGTAAATCCTCAAACCTATTGACAAATAATAACTTAACGTATTTAAGCCTAATTTTGAAACAGGAAAACTCAATACTTTAGCAGGAAATAACACAGTAAATGGCAGTTGGGTAAAAGTGGGTGAAAATGGGTGAAAAGTTGATTTTTTTTTTTTTTTTTTTTTTTTTTTGACCTTAAGGCTTATTGATACCAGATATGGAAACTTTACTTTCCCATATTAGAGAAACCTAATGAAGGCATAAACAACAACTAATAAGGTATCTAATCCCTAGGGCTGCAAATTCAACAACAGTTATGAGGCTAGCTTTTTAAGAAATGCAAGGTCACATAAGCATTAAATCTAAGCTAGACGCTGATTAAAAGTACTTAAAAACTAGCTACGTATTATGTTTTGAAAGGCAGAAGGCAAATTAAAATGAGATGGCCAAATAATTTTATCCCTGTGAAAGTTATCCCAAACCAAAACACCCCTTAAACATGCTAACTTACACTAACTGTTATCTTTCTAACGCTTAAACCAACAGAATTTCTGAGCTAAACAGATTACGTAATCACATTGAAGCTATTTGAACCAAAGAGACAATGCTAATAACACCAATATGCAGATTAACAATGTAAAGGCAATAAGATGGGTGGAAGCTACTGGGAATATGCAAAAGCTAAAATACAAGGCATCTATTAAGCTATAACGCCTAACCTTAAGCTACAATAGCAGATTCAAGACAACCCACTACAGCTAACAATAATAAAATGGCAAAATTCTAACTAAAAGCATAAAGAACGACGTAGGCCTTAAGCTTTCTGCTTTGAGAGAGTGACTAGTAGGGCAGGGGGCTTCTATAAGCTGCATAATAAGCATTAGTAAGCTTATGTGAGGCTTAAGGGCAAAGTTAATGCGAGAATGATTTCCCTTTGTTAATAACTTTTTTTTTCTTTTTTTTTTTTTTTTTTTTTTTACTAAAACTAAAAGGAAAACCACCAGGAATTATGAAAACTGATCAAAGAGCTTAATTAAATCTATAGAAGCCTGGAACCAAAGTACAGTACTTACGAAAGTATAAGCTTAATACGGATTAAGAAGAACATGTAAATGAAACTTAGAAATTTATTAAAGCTGAAAGTGGAATTTACACATGAAAGTGTTGAACAGATTGAGCAAGAAGGGCTTAAACTAAACAACTACACCTAACGAAGACAGTTAAATTGTCAAACTTTTCTAAATCTCGAGGAAAAAATTGGGCAGGCTTGTAGAATGAGAAGAGCTTGGTATTTATAGCCATGAACGGGGCGGAAGGTCTGGAAACCTTAATCTTCAAGCCTTGGGATTCAAATTCCGCCACCCGAACCTAATCTTTCTCTTGATTCTTGCTAAGAGCCTTGAATTCGTCCTGAAATGAGCCTTCTAATGGTCCACGTGGGTCTCTGCCATCTTTTGACATTCTGCTGAGCATGTTTAAGAATGCTCATTGATTAAGATAATGCGAATGAGTTAATTGTGGTAATTTTGGGTGAGGTGAATTAGGGTTCGTATGTTCTGGTAAAAGGGGGTAAAATTTGGGGCGTTCTGGTTTTTTTTTATATTTATTTTGATTTGGTTTCTATGGGCCGGGTAAATGAAGGTTGGGGTGGGCCCCCTGGTATGGTTAGAGTTTATTGATTGGGTTTATTTGAGGTCGCAAGTAGATTAAGTGTTATAAAGGTTAAAGGACTAATTTTGTAATTTGAATTTTATAAGCGATTAACGTGGCGCAACTTTATAAACTTATTCCAAGGGCCT
>LBNU01030538.1:0-31456 GCA_014162995.1 Artemisia annua
ATACATTTTGTTATGAAAGTTTATGATGTAATGTTACTACAAGTGGAAGTCCAAGGGCTAGTAGTGTAAAGTATGGTGATGAAACTTGAGACCCTTGGACTCCCTTATAAATACCTTGTGTAAGCCTTGCTTAAGGCTTGTTGGTTCTCTAGTAATACAAAGTTCATTATATCAAATTTGTTGAGTTCCTTCCATATTCTTCTAGTCTCTTCTTCTTTATTCTAGTTTCTTGTATCTTTGGTTGTTTATGCTATAACATGGTGACCTAACAGTTTCATTTCTCTGCTATACCGACGTTTGAATGTTACTTTGCATGAATGAGTGATTTTGGACTAAGGTTGTTAAGATAGTAATGTGCTAATGTTATTGGTCTCAAACTTTTGCGTTTTGGTTAGCAATAAGTGACTCTTTGGCCTTGGTAAGTTTTCCTACTTATGCTTATGCGTACAAATTGGCATTTATAAGTTGGTTGACATAAGTTCATGAAAATGGTGTTTCGATTTGCTTATTGTGTAAAAAGTATTTGATTAGTACAAAAAGCTAATTAATGTACTACTGGAAATGATGTTTGGATTTGCATATTTTCAAAAATTGCTAGAATCCTTGAAAAAGAGAACATTGATTTGCTTGATATATTCTTTTGTTTCAGATTGCTTATTAGTTATGCTTCAACTTATTTATTGTATCAAATTTGTAGTTTCTTAGTCTTGGAATTATGGTTTTGTTGCTTACTGGTGCAGGCAGCAAGCAAGATCACGTGATGGTAAAGCCCGAGAAGGTGGTTGACAAAGTGCTATAATCCTTACCAGTGTATATCTTCTTTTACCCTTTATGCATCCAACTTTCATTCTACAAAGCTGGATAGCTGGGCTCGGATAGAATTGTGTCAAAGATTATGGTGCTAGAAAGAAAGCTGAAAAGCAAACAAAATTGAAAGCCAATAGGTTCTGCGAAGCCTTCAATGTTGATATGGAAACTTTGCTTCCCATTCACTGAACAACCCACAGTTGTGACCTTCTAGGACGATGTTCATTCTATGAAGAAGAAAACGAAGCCGAAAAACCTAGACCAACATGCCTCCACTGTTTCTGCATTCGTCTCTTAAGTCACAGTACTTGCACAATTATGGTCAATGTCTTAACTTTGTAAACCATTAGTGGTGGAACTATGTTTTGTTCAGGTCGGTTGTAAAACATTAATTGATTGTTATTAAAGCTGGAGATTGTGTTGGTTATGTTTAATATGTTTTCTTTTGTTATAAAAACGCTAACTACAANTGTTACCTGGAATATAACTTGGCGCGGTAACCACACACGAACTGTGGTTGCAGCCATGGCAGATCTGAGCCTTATTTGTCGTAGTTTTAATCCTTTATGTTATTTCAGATTTTCATATGGACATGAACGAGAACCTGTTGGACTGCCAGGTTAGTTTCATTTCTCTGCTATACCGACGTTTGAATGTTACTTTGCATGAATGAGTGATTTTGGACTAAGGTTGTTAAGATAGTAAAGTGCTAATGTTATTGGTCTCAAACTTTTGCGTTTTGGTTACCAATAAGTGACTCTTTGGCCTTGGTAAGTTTTCCTACTTATGCTTATGCGTACAAATTGCCATTTATAAGTTGGTTGACATAAGTTCATGAAAATGGTGTTTCGATTTGCTTATTGTGTAAAAAGAATTTGATTAGTACAAAAAGCTAATTAATGTACTACTGGAAATGATGTTTGGATTTGCATATTTTCAAAAATTGCTAGAATCCTTGAAAAAGAGAACATTGATTTGCTTGATATATTGTTTTGTTTCAGATTGCTTATTAGTTATGCTTCAAGTTATTTATTGTATCAAATTTGTAGTTTCTTAGTCTTGGAATTATGGTTTTGTTGCTTACTGGTGCAGGCAGCAAGCAAGATCACGTGATGGTAAAGCCCGAGAAGGTGGTTGACAAAGTGCTATAATCCTTACCAGTGTATATCTTCTTTTACCCTTTATGCATCCAACTTTCATTCTACAAAGCTGGATAGCTGGGCTCGGATAGAATTGTGTCAAAGATTATGGTGCCAGAAAGAAAGCTGAAAAGCAAACAAAATTGAAAGCCAATAGGTTCTGCGAAGCCTTCAATGTTGATATGGAAACTTTGCTTCCCATTCACTGAACAACCCACAGTTGTGACCTTCTAGGACGATGTTCATTCTATGAAGAAGAAAACGAAGCCGAAAAACCTAGACCAACATGCCTCCACTGTTTCTGCATTCGTCTCTTAAGTCACAGTACTTGCACAATTATGGTCAATGTCTTAACTTTGTAAACCATTAGTGGTGGAACTATGTTTTGTTCAGGTCGGTTGTAAAACATTAATTGATTGTTATTAAAGCTGGAGATTGTGTTGGTTATGTTTAATATGTTTTCTTTTGTTATAAAAACGCTAACTACAATGCCCCGCCGCAACGCGGCGGTCCGGGGCCCAACTCGTTTATATATATAGATAGGATAGAATCTCATTTTCTTCATCAAACACAATACCCATTCATTCATCACATATTGAAATCTTCAAAAGATCATCCTCAATCACATATTCATCTTTGTTTCTTGTTACAACCATTTACTTAGCAAGAATACTACTGCTAGGCTACAAGCTCTTTTGTAACAATAATGGAATTGAAAAAAATGGCATCAATGGTTTCTCGTAGCGGACGACAATTGCAACGTTACAATAAAGGCCAACAACGTCAAGTAGTTGGATGTATACCTTATAGAATTAACAGTAACAATGCATTGGAAGTACTTGTGATCAGTGCACAAAGAAAAGGCAAAGGAATGTTGTTTCCTAAAGGAGGTTGGGAATGTGACGAAACCATAAAAGAAGCCGCGCTAAGAGAGTCGATAGAGGAAGCTGGAGTGTACGGAATAGTCGAGGGAGAATTGGGTACATGGTGTTTTAAAAGCAAAGGAAACGATGGATATTACGAAGGACATATGTTTCCATTACTTGTGAAGGAGCAACTTGAGTTTTGGCCTGAAAAAGATATTCGGAGAAGAGCTTGGGTGAGTGTTGCGAAAGCTAAAGAAGTTTGCCAGTATACTTGGATGAAGGAAGCGTTGGATTTGTTAGTAATGAGACTCGAATATGCTCCCTTAAGTAACTTGTGAAGTGTGAACATACGTGATGAGATGATGCAATTTATTTACCTGTGGAAGAGAAGGATGAAATGTTCAAATGTATATGACAAGATTTAATCATGTCTAAAATGGGAGCTTCAATTGATCCCAATGCAGTAAGCATCATGTTTGGCAATAGTTTCTTGTCAATCCTGCAAAGACTTTCGGTTCGGCAGGTAAATGGGTTGACAGATCAAACATGACTGACCACGCATCTGATCCATTACACCATTAATGTACCCAATATCCAGCCAGTCTCTCGAAATGATTCAAGAACTTTCTTTTAACAATACCTACTGACTTTTTTTAGTTAATGTACACAACTTGTTCAAATCTTTTATCATTACAGTTGTTATTTTTGTAAATGTTATTACTGATCCTAATGAAAGGTAAACAAAAATCATCAACGTGGTTCCGTTATACCTTCTCTTTTCTTTCGTAAGTTTCTCTGTTTTGATCCAAGAATCTACAAATACAAGTATTATGTTTCCTGTCTTGAACCTTTTTACAATGATTGAGAAGATAGTTTAGTTATGCATCTATTTCTTCTAGTGTGTAATTATATACAAATATAGAAAAAACAGAACATAACATATTTCGCAGAAGCCAACAGGACCGGCTACTGGTTGTGTAGAAGCACACGCAGTCGTCGATCTACATTTCTCGAATTTTGTATACAGTCACTCAAGTCTTGATCAGAAGTCATTAATATCCACTCTTCATCTTCATCAAGGTACTTTATCTTAAAAGTCCCGTGCTTCAGCTTGAACTTCTTACCAATTTCATTCTCAACAGTAACAAAGGTTGCTTCAGAGATACGGAGATGTAATTTGATTATATCATCTGCATACACTGCTTTAATAACAGTATTTTCATTTCTCTTGACAGGTGAAGGGTCCTGAATTACACCATTATCCTTTTCATGTCTGTGACTTTCTTTAATTTGATTTTTGTTGGAGTTATATGCCTTTCTCTGCGGTAAATCTGGTCCTTGCCACCCGGACATGCCCAATTTATTGTGCTTGCGTTTCAATGTAGACAAGGAAACTATAACAAAAAGCATATGAAATGAGGTTTCTCAAACTTAGTATGAAAAGGTGTAGTCAAATCGAAAACGTTAGTTAAATATGTTACCTCCAAGATCTTTTGCAGCTTTTTTCATGGTCTTTCCATAATGTTGTTCAATGTCTTCACGAGATAATTTGATTTCCGTTGTATCGTGTTTCTCCTTGGAACGTGCATTGTAGTTGACAACCATTGCTTTCTTGCCTTTATCAATTGCTTCAGGTATTGGTGATAATCTTTTTTCTTTGAAAATTTTGAAAAACTTAGTCTCACTCTTTGTGGAATTGTCAACATCTATAACATGTAACTGGTCACCAAGTTCTGCACCAGAAGCTAAGTTGAAAAATGGCAAACACCTTTTTAACGTTAAGAGTAGCGCCTCCAACAAGAGAACATAATTTGGATTATGGTGCCATATGAATTCAAATGCACAATGAAAATCATCAGTATCAATACTCATGCATATTGTAAAACCACTACATGCAACATCATCAGTTGATACCCAAGCCATTAGTGTATCAGTACCCAGTTGAGAAATATTTTCACAGAAGCGTGGTTGATAATCTTGAAGTGTCCTTTCAACAAGTTCCTCCCCATCTTTTAGTGGAACCATATTGCAAGCATCATAATATTCCTTAAAACGCCAATGGGACGCTGTAGAATCCTCATCAACACTATTATAACCAGTCCATTTTAGCACTAACCTACGTGTGGTTTGAGTGCCCTCTGAAGAACAAGGAAAAGGCACATGATTCTTGTCCACGTAAGAGATCCATACTTGAGCAACACTTATCTTATATGATTCACATACAATCTTCAATGCCACTTGAATGTCGTCTCTAACAAGTTTGAGACCATTTATAGTCTGTTTCACAAAATAAGTGAGAAAAGGTCACTACTTTCATCTATAATAAAAAGAACATATTTTCATTGAAGATCACAAACAACGTGTTTTAGAAATCCTTACGTTGTATGGTATAAGATCTTGTATAGTAAACACATTCAGACCCTCTTGCTGCATCCAAACAATAAATGTCATTAACTAGCAGTGAGATAAAATCATCTTCTGGCTGGAGCTAAGTCGAGGATGAAATTCATTTCATAATTAACGAGGGTGTTAAAAGTTAATCAAATTAAAGTAATCAGATAATTGGTTTGAGATGGTTATGAATAAATTGATAAAAGCTCAATGTACATACATACCTCTAGTGCCCTATTCATAGTATTCACAATTTCAAGATTGACTGATGATATTGATGAACACTCGACAACACCGATACAAGAAGAGTAGTCTTGAGAAGGACAACCAATAGGCAGAGTATAAGAAGTCCACAATCCACAGTCTGAAGCATATCGCATCAATGAACCCTCATGGTGATTTTTTGTGTCCAAAACTGCATCTGGCAAACGACTCAAGAATGCATTGGTGGGTGGACCACTGATCATTGTCACAAGATGGCGGTCACCATGTTGTTCAATTTCATCTTTAATAACCTTATTATTTTCATCATTCATATCAATACTACACTCATATCCCATACAACGTCCCCTATATTCTTTCAGGCCTTCACCAAAACCACTGACGGCAAATGGTTGACCGGAAGTTGAAAGTACACGTCCGTTGCAACTTGTAACAGGTGCCCAGAACTGAACTATTAATTCCCCACTGTTACTTACCTTAGAAAAAGCAGATTTAATCTTGTCATAAATCATCCGGGTGCCAAGATCATCTGTGTACAGTGGTCATTTCTACGTGATCAAATTAAAATTCAAAAGAAAAAAAAAAAAAAAAAATTAACCATTGAAAATGAAGATAAAAAGAGGCTACTTACGATCACCTAATGATGAATTATTTTGAGATCCTTCATCTTCGCTACAAAAAACCCAGAGAGCCCCTTCACTTTCAGGTTTATTGTGAAGAATATAGGTTGGTAAGGTTTCAAGGAAATCGGAGAGCCTTTCATCATCACGATCAGCCATCAAATTTCCATTACCAAAAATGTTTTCTGCAGCTTGATTNAAAAAAAATCATTACCAAGAAAATTTTCTGTGGTAGATGTTCCAAATTGCTGCTCAATGACTTGTTGAGGTATGAGGACTGGAGCTGGTGATAACCTTTTTAAGTGAAAAATATTGAACTTCTTTATTTCTTTATCTATAGAATTTTCAACTTCTATCACATGTAATTTGTCACCTATTTCTGTACCGCAAGCAAACTTGAAACTTGGCAAACACCTTTTTATGTTTAAAAGTATTTCCTCCAACAAGATGCCATAGATGATCAATGAATTATTTTTCCATATGAATTCGAATATATAATTAAAATCACCAGTATGAAAACTCCTCAAGCATATCGTAAGACTCATACTTCCATTAGCACCAGATGATCCGAATCGCATATAAGGGCCCAGCTTAGAAATATCTTTGCAGAAACGTGGTTCATAATCTTGAAACGTCTTTAGAACAAGTTCCTGCCCTAGTTGCAAAGGAATCAAATCACAAGCATCATAATAATTTTGAAAACTCCAACAATATCCTGCGGATTCCTCATCAATACCGTTATAACCAGTCAATTTGAGGCCTGACAGTCGGCTTGTTTGTGCCTCCTCCCACGAAGATGAAAAGTGCACAAGATTCTCATCTAGAGAAGCAATCCAAACCTGAGCAAGATTAATGTGATGCGATTGACATACAATCTTTAACGCCTTTTGAATTTGGTCCCTAGCAAGTTTGAGACCATTTATAGTCTGTTCCACAAGTGTAAAGTGTTTATACACATGTAATTTCTCACAGTAGGATAAAGAACTGACAAAAGACGATTAGTTTAACTTATTATCAAAAACATATTTACAGAAAGCGTATTTACCTTGTATGGTATATGATCTTGGACATTGTATACACTCAGACCCACTTCCTGGATGCATGCAGTAACAGCTTCAGTAAATTGGTTTGAGATGGTTATAAATATATTACTGGAGTAATACAAACTTTTAAAACAAGAAGGGCATGCCTACCTTTATTTTCATATTAAACTCATTGAATAAATGAGCACGATCAGTAAACCATGATGAGCACTCAATAACACCAATACAATCAGAAGAGGAAGAGGTTTGGGAAGGACAAAAAATAGGTATCATAATAAAATTCGTCCAACTAAACTCCTGAAAAGCATAACGCACCAATGGATCCACCTTGTGGTCGAAACTTCGGCCTATTGCTATCTCTGGAAAACGATTGAGGAATGCAGAGGCAGGTGTACTCCTAAAATTACTATTATTGTTACTATTCACATCAATATCATACACATGCTCTACACAAAGTCTCCTATATTCTATGAATTTTTTGTGAAGAACGTTGACGGCAAAAGGTTGATCGGAAGTTGAAAGTAGATGTTTGCCTACTGGTGCCCAAAACTGAACTATTAACCCAGAATGGTGATATATATTGGAAAAAGCAGATTTAATCTTGTCGTTAATCATCATCCGAGTGCCAACATCATCTGTGTAATTATTAATTTACAGTGGTTAATTTTGTATAAAAATTAAAAAGTTAAAATGAAGAGGCGTAAGACCATCTATTAGTTGATTAGATCGATTGCTTTCAAAAAAAAAAAAAAAAAAAAAAAAAAAAAAAGTTGCTTAAGATCGATCACCTGATAATATGGAATTATTTCCATCCTTGCTACTAACAACCCATGACCAAGAGGAGACGAGTTTGCTGAGTAGAAATATAAGTTGGAAAAGTTCAAGGAAGCAGAAGGCCTCCCCGATAGTCAACTGCGTTTAGTTGACTTTTCAGTCTTATCACAAACCACTTCTACATATCAGATGGTCAGTTTTTTCGGAATAGTACTTTAGTAATAATCTAATTATGCTAAAAATTCTAAAATCTTCGCCTCTTTTTAGAAATGCACTTCTGATATATTATCATCTATTTCTCGGTATTATCAGGTTATCCAACTTTTCTTAGGTTAAGAGCCAGGGTTACCCGCGGGATGCAGGGGGGGTACCCATGTGACTTTTCATTTTGCGTCAAGCAATTATTATTTTGATTAGATTGTTTTTTTTAGCTTTTACTAGTAATAAGCTGTAGATATGCGACTACAATAAATTCGTTCTTAATTTATAAATATACATTTGGTTCGAATAAGTTTGACGTAAAAAATTGGAAATATTTTAACAAAAGACTAACTTCACTCAAAAATATCACCAAATTTAACTTGTTTTTTCGGATTTAATTTTGCAGGCTCAAATGAAAAGTTTAATTTCAATGAATTGTAAGCCCATTCAAAATTTGAAAGCCAGTCCCTTCAAAAATTAGACTCTGGTCCAAGTCCATCTAATTCTTGACTATATACTTAAATGTAACCCTAAACTACATTCTCACACTCCTTTAAAAAAGCACGCCCAAGGAGGGATCTAGTAGCCATATTATACGCCCTTTGCTTGATAATCAAAAACTCCCGCTGCAAGATCTTTCCTTCACTTACCCAAACGTAGCTATCATAACCTTTTTCTCATACACAAAATCGTCCATGGTTTTCTTAAACACGTTAAAGACAACACAAATAAATCGTCCCTTATTTTTTGATAACACCGATCACCAACACAAGCTTAATGATCGTTTCTTTGTGCTTGTCAGTAACGAACTTAGGGTATTGCTTCGGAAGATCCGTTAAGGGTCTCGGGTATGAATATTTTTGTGTTGTTTTTTAAACCGAAAAAAGAAACGGGTATAACAAATTTGTTATATTTCGTCTTTTAGTTTTTCAGATATTAAAGAAGTCAAGCTTCTAATAGATCGATAATGAGGTTTTCTTTTGTGTTTTCGAAGGGTTGTTCTCTTGTAAAGATGTTCGAAAGAAAAGAAAAAAAACCTGGATCTTGCTTTCAAATCTTGTTTAGGTTGCATTTATGGCTGGGAATTTTATGGAGGGTTGTACCTTATGTTTAAATGATTGTAATATTGGGTGTAGGGGTGTTTTTAATGCTGTAAAATTTTGCATTTTGGTCTGAATTTTTAGTCATGCTTGTTTTTGTTGTACACAATGCTTTGGTGGTTGTAATTATGAAAATTCCTTGTTTTAAACAAGTGTTGTAAACATTGCATAATTTTTTGTACATCTGAATTTTTTGGAGAGAGAATCCTTTGTCTATTATAAGTAGTATAGAATTACAACATGTCGTAACCGTGGGTTTTACGCACACTAAGCAAAAGAACCCATGTATTACTACTCAGGCTATTTAAATGACACATTACATACAAATATTTAAATTAGGAGATGATATATTCAAGTTATATGCTACCTTTTGTGGCATCAACAAATAAGCAGATTTAATATTTAAACAAACTAGACGAGTACCCGTACATAGCAACGGGATTTTTTAGCGACAGATGGTTTATTGATAAAAAAAAGCTTATAAGTTATAAACGAAAAATAATAAAAGTTTGAAGATTTGGGGATTAAACACAATGTTTTGAAATCCGGTTCGACCCGGGTGGTTCAACCGGTTGAACCGCTCCGATCGAAAATGGGTCGATTTAAACCGAGTGAACGTGCCGGGTTGGGTCGAAAACGGGTAAACTAAACCGGGTCAACCCGCCGGGTTTGAAGCATCCCGGTTTTCGATTTGTATTAATAGTTTCCTTTTGAAATATATGTTTTCAACATTTCCTCTTTTAGTTTTAACTTTTCACATTTCAGTTCTTCTTTCGGGTACCCTTTGACGATTAACCAGAGAAATAGATCTCAATGAGGCCTGATTCATCAGTTTGTATATGTTTCAACGGGTCCTCTCTGATTCATTTTCGGATGGCTTTTATTGGTTAGCTGAACCGGTGGCGACATCGGTTCCCGATTGAACCTGTTGGCCCCTTCCGGTTTCAAAACTATATATACCATCAACTTGTTAGGTTGTATGAAGCTTTGTATGTTTTATTAATTTGTATAATGTGCATAATAACGGTTCTTCTATGGTTCGTTTTCGGATGGCTTTTATTGGTTAGCCGAACTGGTGGCGATACCGGTTCCCGGTTGAAGGTTGGTCCCGTCCGATTTTCAAAACTATATGTACCATCAACTTGTTAGGTTGTGTGAAGCTTTGTGTGTTTTATTAATTTGTACGATGTGTATAATAACATGTTCTTTTCATTTTAGGATGTTTTAAAAATAACATTAAATTAGTGTGTTTAATTATTTTATGTGGATTATGTTGTAGCTTGTTTAAATTGTACATTATGAAAATTTTATTGTACATTTTAGTAAGTGGTGTTTTAGTTAGTTGTATTTAATTTGATAGATATGCTTTTAATTGGTTGTACAATGTGAATAAATCATTATACTTTTAATTATTGGGGTGTTTTAATAAGAGTATTAACTATATTTCACTTTTCTCTCTCATTTGACCATGTTGAAAAAACTCAACATTTCACTTGACTATTTTTCCATTATAAGTAGTTAAGATTCACTTAATTAGTTAGGAAGGAATTCAAGGAGAAGATCATTTGATATTATAACTTAGACAATTTAGAGGTGCACAAAAGTTATACAATAGGAAAGTACGACAAAATTGTTCATATATAATATATGGTATGTTTGACAAAATGGGCTGAAGCTGAAGCAGAAGCAGAGCTTATGTTATAAGTTGGAAGCTGAAGCTTATACTTTTATAAAGTTTTTAAGTGAATTAGCTAAAGTTTAAGCTTATTAATGTAAAATCGCGTAAAAATATATCAAATTAAATTCAGATATATTTTCGACTTTTGCATGATAATCAACTATAGTTTGAAGAATATTTAATTAATTTGACTAACTATATTCCCCCGTAAGCTCGTTGCAATTTGCTTGGACTTATGGAGGTTATAACTTATACTCGTAAAAGCTTTTATAAGCTTGTGTGATAAACAAAACTTATTTTATAAGTTGCTTATTTTAAAAATTCAAACCCTTATAACCTCGTACCAAACACATCCATATCGCCGTTTGAAATGTATCAATTCATAAACCGTATCACCAATATTTTTTATGAATCACACTACACAATTCAGATTACTCTTTATTTTCAAACATCTAAAATATTTGTGTGGAAAGAAAGTAAAAAAGAAAGGAAGTAGANGTCTCTTTTATTTTCTTGAGCCTTTAAGAAATAATTTTGTCATCACGGGCTTTTCTTAAGTAAATTGCATCTTTGGCTTCACTTGCAAACTCTTTTCCATATCTCGTGCTCGTTTTAGGCTTTTTGGTTGATTTCTATGTTGTTTTTGCAATATCCTTACCTGCACAGTCACAAACACAAAAACACGATATCTTTGGCGTTTAACGTTAGTTTTTGGTCTTATAGAGCCTGAAAATGGTGAATAAAAGGTATGTGAATAAGCACATACCAATTTGGTATGCATTTCTTGGGCCCCTCCCCCCTCCACGGACGCCATTTGAAATATGGATTCACTCGTATAACGCCATTTCGTGTTTTGTGTTATTTTTTATATATTTTTTCTAGCCGTTGGAATATACATAAGGGTCAAAAATTCAATTTTTTTAATCCCACTTTTATAAATACTTTCTTTAACCATTTTTCACTCAACAATCTTAATTCTCTCTACCAAAATGCACATTCTCTGTAACAAACATGAATTTGGATGAAGAAAATGCTAACTTTCCTGACAGCGATGATGAAACTGATAATTACTTTAAGACACAAGCTTATCAGTATCACCAATCGTTGCAAGCTCAAACTTCACGTACGCGTAATCCGATATACCGTCAACATGATGTTGCTTAAAAACTTTTGTTGGATGACTACTTTTGTTATATCCAAAGTATCCGGAATACTATTTTACGCGCCGATATCATATGAGAAGAAATTATTTTTAGAAATAGTCCAAGGTATTGAAACTTATATTGAAACTAACGATCCTCTTCTCGATCATTTTGATTTCTTTAAAGTCACACCCGATTGTACGGGTCTAATGGGTTTTAGTGTGATTATAAAATGCACTTTTGTCATACACTAATTGGCATACAGTACAACACCCAATACATTTGATGAATATTTGCAAACGGGTGAACATTGTGCACGTGATTATCTTAATTTTTTTACTATGTGCATATTGATTTGTTCATGCCTGAATTTTTAAGACAACCCGACTTTAATGACATTCAAAAAAAATTTACGCAATACATAAGAGGGTTCATGGGTTCCCGGTTATGCATGGAATTGGCAGCATTGATTGTATGCACTGGAAATGGGTTAACTGTCCGAAAGCATGGCACGGGCAATTTCACAGAGGTGTTAAAAAATATCCAACTATAATGCTTGAAGTTGTTGTCTCTTACGATATGTAGATTTGGTATGCAGTTCTTGGGGTACAGGTGTGAACAACGATCTTAACGTCTTAGATAATTTCGACGACCTTCTTGAACACACAGCCTTTATTGCTTTGTTTTAAGCAAATGGAGTTACATATGAAAAAGGTACTATACAGTGGACGGGATTTACCCACAGTGGGCAACTTTTGTCAAATCATATACAGACGAGAAACATGGACCAAAAGGCGTCAATAAAGTGCACGAAAGGATGTTGAAAGAGCTTTTGGTGTGCTCCAAGGACGTTGGAGAATTATACAACAATCAGTGCGTGCTTAGGCATTCATTCTTTAGTCTTTAATTCATACTTCTTTAGTTGTTGAGGAGTCTTGGGGTTCAGTGAGTTATTGCCATCACTCACTGAACCCATCACCTTCTTCTTTGGCTAAGGTGCCACTCACTGAGAACCGCCTCACTGAGTGGAGAGGCTTTCTTCTTAGACTCGTCCTTGGCATCCTGAAGGTGACTCACTGAGTAACTGTTCACTCAGTGACCTAAAGATGTTTAAGATTTTCTAACACTTAGCATAATTTGTGTTCAAATCTTTGTTTAATGAGACTTGGGTACTGAAGTAACCCAACACTTATGGATCATATTTGGCAACGATATCTACAAGAAAATTAGTTTATTGATAATCTGATGTAATTTTTTTTATTTTTTCATATATATATTTTTTTATTTTTTCATATTTTTTAAAATTTTCGTATGATTTTTTATTTCCATTTTGTAATTTGTATTTTAATTTGAATGAATGAAAAACTAGGTTTTTTGAAAAAATAGAAAATAAAACAAAATGGTGACGCTCAAAAACTACAAATGGCTTAAGCCACTTGCGAAACTAATTGGAATGCATATAAATGAATAGAGATGCATCTAATTTATGTCGATGCATCTAATTCACTGGATAATCATTACTAGGCAATATAAATTATCACTAATGACTTAGGATCAAATGAGAAGAAAAACTAAAATAATAACCACACATTTGAGATGCATCAACTTAATTTAGATGCATCCTTAGTCTTTTAGATGCATCATAGTACCACTTTGAATCGTTTTCACTTTAAAATCACTTTCGAAACTAATTGAGATGCATCTAAATGAACATATATGTATCTAATTCAAGTCGATGCATCTCAAATGTGTAATCATGATTATTTCTTATTCTTCTCATTTTAATTTTTCTTCTCATTGGATCTCTATCACTAATATTCCTTATAACTAACCATGTTTTAGCATCACTCTCGCTAAAAACACTACTACAAAACCAGGCTAATGCAAAGAAAATTTGCATCGGTAGATTTCTGTTGCAAATTTGCAACCGTAATGCAACGAATTACCAACTGGATGTAAGCTTGTGAAGCGTTTCTAAAAAACCAATTGGATTAACAAGAAACTTAGACAGTTGCTAGAGATAGAGATACACAAGAATTCCACCACCCAACTAAGTTATATGATGTTGACATCAATAACTGGTAATATTTGTTGGTAGATTTCAGATATCATCTTTTTAGACATTTTGTTATCTTCAAATGTATTTCAATCTTAGATTGCTGTGTAGATTTACGGATATTGAAATATATGTGAATTTATTAGGTTCTGAGTACTCTCGCAATTGTTTGTCAGAAAACTGTCGGTATCTTGACGCTAACTGCAAATTTTGGTTGTTGCAAAATGTTGCAGTTGCAAAACCCGTAGCAAAATATTACCGTTGCAAATGTGTTGATGCAAAATATATTCGTTGCAAAATTGTGGGAAAAGGTTTTTGTTGCAAAAAGTCTTTAGTTCCAACGAAATTTCTTTTGTTGCAAAACGGTTGCAAAAGTTTTCTGTTTGTTGCAATTCAGTTGTAAATTAAATTTGCATGGAGCCTTTTTGCAATAGTCAGAATTTGTTGCATTTCGGTTGCAAATAGCCTTTTGCAACGGATTTGCATCGTATTTGGACGGTTGCATTAGGCCAGTTTTGTTGTAGTGAAACTTAAATATTTGCTTTCCTGATGTGTGTGGTCATTCCTGTGTTATTAGGTGGTTATTTCCGGTAGGGGTTTTGGTTATTGTAAGTATTTTTATTTTTAACGCTTAGTGGCCTGTCACAAGCGTTTTTAGTTGGATGTTCAAGCGTTGCTTGAGGTTAATGTGGTACCTCAGCCACATTCCATTGTACTTAAACGATTTTTTGGTGTAATATAATTTACCGGGTGGAATGCCCTTTACCNATTGTAAGTATTTTTATTTTTAACGCTTAGTGGCCTGTCACAAGCGTTTTTAGTTGGATGTTCAAGCGTTGCTTGAGGTTAATGTGGTACCTCAGCCACATTCCATTGTACTTAAACGATTTTTTGGTGTAATATAATTTACCGGGTGGAATGCCCTTTACCAAAAAAAAAAAAAAAATATATATATATATATATATATATATATATATATATATATATATATATATATATATATATATATATATATATATATATATATATATATATATATATATATATATATATATATATATATATATATATTTGCTTTCCTTATTTTGTATTCCATCCGTCCATAGCAAGTGTTTAACTACTTCTAAAATGTACAAAGTTTTAATAAATCTCGCTAACTATACTTTTCACCAATCAAAAATCATTTCACTCACTAAAATCTCTTCTCACTGGTTAAAATATAAATAAACACTTATTTTGAAACATCCTGAAATATCAATACAAACAGTTATTATATAAAGGATGAAGTACTATATTACCTCCGTCCCAAATAAGTGTCCAGATTGACCTTTTAGAGTCTTTCTTATTCAACTTTAACTATAAATACTTTTATTTATGTTATATAATATTTGATGCAAAATATAAGATTGGATTGGGTTTTAAATATATTTTCATTGGTATAATTTTTTATCAAGTATTATATACCACAAATAAAAATATTAAAGGTCAAAGTTGAACAAAAAATAATTCAAAAAGTAAAACTGAACACTTATTTTAAGACGGGGGTAGTAATATATTATTGTAACTATCGCAACCATTTACAAGTGTCAACTATCAGTAATCATCTTAAGCAGTTGACTGCCATCTGGTTCATACCTAATATAGTACTCTTTCCGTTTTAATATTATAGTCCATATTTCTTTTTTGAAATGTCTCAAAGTAATTGTCTATTTTCTACTTTAAGTATAAAATGAAATTTTGTGAGTGAATATTATATTTATATAGTTAAAAAAATGTAATGGCTCTATTTTTATTAAATTTTGTGTTTTTGGTTTCTTTACAATAATTTTGAGACGGATAAGTAATATCTTATGAACATTATCTATGTTTCGTAAAATAAAAAAAAAGGGTTATGGTACACAAAAGTTACTAAAGTTTACCAAAAATTTGTCCTAAGGAAATATAGTTTCATTTTGTTCATCCAGGTTACTCAACTTCTGCAACCGGCTATAAATGTTACTATGTTTTTGGTAACCGGATAAACAGGTAAAAATCCTATGTGGCTTATTTTTTAAGTACAAAATGGTCCTTGTGGTTTGTCGCGTTTCACGGATTTAGTCCCTAGACTACTATTTCTGTTAGTTTGAACGTTTTAAATCCGTTTTGTACGTTTTCGTCTGTTTTTATCTGTTTTTATCCGTTTCATCCGTTTTTATACGTTTTTATCCGTTTTTATACGTTTTCGTCTGTTTTTATACGTTTTCATCCGTTTTTCTTACGTTTTTATCCATTTTTATGCGTTTTCGTCTGCTTTTATACGTTTTCATCCGTTTTTATCTGTTTTTATCCGCTTTATACTTTTTCGTCCATTTTTATATGTTTTCATCCATTTTTCTTACGTTTTTATCTGTTTTTATACGTTTCATCCGTTTTTATACGTTTTTATCCGTTTTCAGCCGTTTTTATATGTTTTCGTCCGTTTTTATACGTTTTCATCCATTTTTCTTACGTTTTCATATGTTTTTATCCGTTTTTATACGTTTTTATCCGTTTTCACCCGTTTTTATACGTTTTCGTCCGTTTTTATATGTTTTCATCCGTTTTTCTTACGTTTTCATACGTTTTTATCCGTTTTTAAACATTTTTGTCTGTTTTTATATGTTTTCGTCCGTCTTTAAATGTTTTTGTTCGTTTTTATACGTATAAAAATGAAAAACATATAAAACAGACAAAAACGTATAACAACGGATGAAAACATAAGAAAATAGACGAAAACGTATAAAAACAAATAAAAACAGATGAAAACGTGTAAAAACGGACGAAAACGTATAACAACAGTTGAAAACGAATAAAACGGATAAAAACATATGAAAACAAATAAAAACGGATGAAAACGTATAAAAATGGACAAAAATAAAACTATATTACCTTAGGTTCAGTAACACATTTAACAAACCAGTAAACATGGGTAACCTGTATGAACAAAATGAAACAATATTACCTTAGGACAAATTTTTTGAAAACGTTAGTAACTTTTCTGTAAGGTGGAAGTTTCGTCAGGCCACCGTGGCATGGGTGACGGGCTAATAGCCGGTAACCCTTCCACTAAATAACCTTAGTGTCGCCATTTTACACGTACAATGACCAAATTAACAAACCCGTATACATGGGTAACCTGGTTGAACGAAATGAAACTATATTTCCTTAGGACAAATTTCTTATAAACTTTAGTAACTTTTGTGTACCATAACCCTAAAAAAAATAAAATAAATAAAAGCATGCTGCTAAAAGAGAATACAGTATAAAAATAGCAAACAAAAAAGGAAGCAAGTAGACGCAAAATGTCAATCAGCGTACATCTCATTGAGCCGACAATATAAAGCCCATTTGCATCCGCGCTTGTTTTTTTCTTCTTGGGACCCACAAAACCTGTTTTTGTGCTCATACAACAACCATTTATATATGGACAGAATCTCATTTTCTTCATCAAACACAATACCCATCATCACATATTGAAATCTTCAAAAGATCATCCTCAATCACATATTCATCTTTGTAACAATAATGGAATTGAAAAAGATGGTACCAATGGTTTCTCGTAGCGGACGACAATTGCAACGTTACAATAAAGGCCAACAACGTCAAGTCGTTGGATGTATACCTTACAGAATTAACAACAATAATGTATTGGAAGTACTTGTGATCAGTGCACAAAGAATAGGCAAAGGAATGTTGTTTCCTAAAGGAGGCTGGGAATGCGATGAAACCATTAAAGAAGCCGCGCTAAGAGAGTCTATAGAGGAAGCTGGAGTGTATGGAATAGTCGAGGGAGAATTGGGTACATGGTTTTTTAAAAGCAAAGGAAACGATGGATATTACGAAGGTCATATGTCTCCATTACTTGTGAAGGAGCAACTCGAGTTTTGGCCTGAAAAAGATATTCGTAGAAGAGCTTGGGTGAGTGTTGCTAAAGCTAAAGAAGTTTGTCAATATACTTGGATGAAGGAAGCGTTGGATTTGTTAGTAATGAGACTCGAATATGCTCCCTTAAGTAACTTGTGAAGTCTGAACATACGTGATGAGATGATGCAATTTACCTCGGATGAGAAGGTCAAATGTTGTATGACAAGATTTGGTCATATCTAAAATGGGAGCTTCAGTTGATCCCAATGCAATCAGCATTATGCTTAGCAATGGTTTCTTGTCAATCCTGCAAAGACTTTGGATTCGGCACGTGAACTGTATCTTGTTCACATCTAAACGGGTTGACAGATCACCCATCCAATCCATTACACCATTCAAGACAATTAACGTACTCAATATCCAACCAGTCTCTCGAAATGATTCAAGAACTTTCTTTCCACAATACCAACAAACTATTTTTTAGTTTAGTTTTTTTTTTTTTTTTTTTTTTTTTTTTTTTTTTTTTTTTGGTACAAAAGGTGAACTTATATTATTAAAACAATGAATCATACAAACAATCAAAAGGTTATAGACATGGCTATAACTCTTTGATAATACCAAAAGCTAAACATACATCAGATAGCACAAGTATCTCATACAGCCAAGAATTCAAAATACAAATAACTTCCTGCATTCAGTCTTCAAATCCACATAAGCCTGCAGTCAAACTATCAACAGTTTGCAAACATACTGCAGCATCCACGGTCACCTTTTTATGTACCAATAACCATCTAGCTACATTTCCACCATATCTACCCATCATGGTCATTCAACCTGCCACCACAATAACCATGACAAGCTAGATGAGTGGCTTCACTAGGAACCCATAACCTCTCCACTGCAACAACTATACCAATTGTGCTACATTCCATCTACTACAATGGCTTCACACAATTGGGAACACACACCTTGCAGTGAGAACCAACCATTACCTCCTTAGCAATGCATATCTAGGACCATGTAGGTTCATCTTACACTCCTCACAATTCCTAGAAACATACACTGCCACACCAGTTCACTTTACCCTTCTTAGATGGAAACTCACTTTATGGACGATAAATAGCTCAAAGATCTGTCTAGATCCAAACACCCTATAGTTACCTAACAAAGGCATACTATAGGAATGAATAGGCCAAGGACAGATATGAACTATTTATAATCCAAGTTACAGAGCCATCATCTAAGAGTGAACACAATACTCAATTCAATTTCCAAAGAAAGGAATTGAAGATAAGGTTAAGAACCTTATCAGTAGAGAATTCAAGCAACATCTCAATTCTGCACAAAGACAAAACAAACTGAACCAGCATAGGAAACTCCATTTATTAGACTATACCATCCATCAAAAGATACTATCTAACTTGCTTTAGCTAGCCCTCAAAGCCAAGAAACAGAGCAGCCTGAGATAGATGAGAAGATCTAATAGGTATGAGCCATCTATGCATATCCAAACACCCCCATATGTTCAGCTCTGAATGCCCATAACATATTGAAACTGAATATTCCATTGTTCAGCAACTTTAATGGTATGAATGGACTTTTTGACATTTAAACTCAGTAGTTGGAGCCTTACATGCTCACAAATACTTTGGATTACACCATCTGCACTTTGAGCTTTTTGATTGAATAATCTCTCATTCCTTTCTCTCCATATACTATATACAGTAGAAGCATGAATAATTTTATTCAAAATGCTCCAAATAGAATTATTGCACGGTAATGTTGTCATCTTTTGAATGATCTGATCCCAAACATTAGGCATGAAGTCAGTTTTCATCTTACCTTTCATCACAGACCATACCTTAGCAGAGAATTCACATTGGAAAAATAAATGGCTGTGTAAGTCATTTGTTATCTTACATAGAGGACATAAAAGAATTTCAGAACACCATTTCATCATCCTATCTTGAGTGAGTAACCTTCCGAGACAAGCCATCCAAAGAGTAAAAGCATTTCTTGGGTTACACTGAGAGAACCACACTACTTTCCACCAAGACACATTAGTTTTTTCCTCATTCATATTCTTCCATACCTCTTTAGTAGAGTAACCCTTTATCATTCCATTCTTGGATTTCCATTTAACTATATCAGCCATACCCTCAGTAAACACAGGAACATTAACTTGACTCAGTATAGGAAACTTTACATACCAATCTTGAGGCCAAATCCAATTATTGTTATCAACCATATCAGCCACAGTGTAGTCACTTCTCAGCCTTGCATCAAGAATACTTATCATAGGGACAATTTTAGATAAAGGACCAACTTTGTGCCACATATCATGCCACATTAGAGTTGATTTCCCATTACCAATTAGACTTACAATGAAAGGCCTAACCTTTTCTCTTAATTCCAACAATGCTTTCCAAGTACCACTGTCACTGTACTCCACATCAATTTCCCAAAAACTTTTCCCTTTTAACTTCACTCTATTGACCCATTTAACCCATAAACTGTCCTGATTAGTAATAAGTTTCCAAATGTGTTTAGTTAGAAGGACTTCATTCCAAGTTTCAAGTTTTTTCAAACCTAAACCACCTTCCATTTTAGGACTGCAGACAATTGACCAAGCCACTTTAGCTTTACCCTTAGCATTATTACCCTGATTCCACAAAAAACCTTTAAGAAGACTATCAATCTCTTTAAGGGTTATTTACACATATAGGTAACGCACTTACAAAAATTTTCCATGTTAAGTAACAGACTTTCAAAAATATTAAGTTAAGTAACGAAACTTACTATAACCGTCAAAGTTAGGTAATTAACCGGGAACAAGTTTGGGCCCACATGCCACGTCATCACCAACGGTTATATACCACTATTATCACGTTTTCCCCCATTTTATTCACCCCTTTTTCACATAAACCCTAAAAACTCAATCAAATTAAATCATTACAAAGCACCAATAACATTCGAATTAAATCATGTCCTCTTTTCTTTATGAAGAGAACTGCAAATGTGAGCGTCCAGCTATGGTGGTAACATCTTGGACACCCACCAACCCTGGTAGAAGATTCATTTGCTGCCAAAATCGTTGGGTAAGACTAGGATACGTTTTCTTTGTATATTTCACAGTTTAATTGTTTAATATACCATTTTCTTTTGATCTTAGAAACCTGGTAGGAGGAAATGTGATTACTGGGATTGGTATGATCCTGAGCTGGATAATGTATGGTACAAGATGCACTTGTTTGAAATGTATAGCAGACTGACTCCTAATCAAAGGCNAAAGAGAGATAGTGTACAACTTAGACCTGTGTATGAATAAAACCCTGTGTAAACGCATCATTTAGTCAAGTGCAATGTTACTTATTTAGACAACAAGGATTGAAATAGAAGTTCTTAATTTGCATTCAACAAAAGTAGTATATACAATAGATTGTGTGTACAAGGCAATTAAACCTACACTGCCTAAGCTAATATAAGTTATACTAAGCAAAACCCACACAATTCTAACCCTAGAAAGGTTTAACTTAACTTCAGTGCAAGCAATCAAGTAACCACAAGTACACATAACAACATAAGCTTGCGTTCCAAAAAGTGACTTGCTTTGAAGCTTTGTTCAAGTCTGCCTCCAACATTTCAATCTTTCTTTGGACGATTTTCTTCAGTTTGAACCTTCATGCTTTGAATATAGGAGTCAGTCTGCTATACATTTCAAGACAAGTGCATCTTGTACCATAATTATCCAGCCAGGATCATTACCAAATTCCCAGTAAGTCACATTTCCTCCTACCAGGTTTCTAAGATCAAAAAAGAAAATGGTATATTAACAATAACTGTGAAATGATCAAGAAAACGTATCCTAGCTACCGGTATAAGAAGGTGTAGTCAAATCGAAAATGATAGTTTCATATGTTACCTCCAAGATCTTTTGCAGCTTGTTTCTCGGTCTTTCCATAATGTTGTTCAATGTCTTCTCGAGATAACTTTTTTTCCGATGTATCACGTTTCTCCTTGGAAAGTGCATTGTAGTTAACAACCTCTACTTTCTTGCCTTTATTCATTGCATCAGGTATTGGTGATAACCTTTTTAATTGGAAAATATCGAACTTCTTTGTTCTTTTATGTGTAGAATTGTCAACTTCTGTCACAGGTAATTTGTCACCTATTTCTGTACCCGAAGCAAACTTGAAACTTGGCAAACAACTTTTTATCTTTAAAAGTATTTCCTCCAACAAGATAGGATTGAATGAATTATGGTTCCATAAGAATTCGAATACATAATTAAAATCACCAGTATGAATACTCCTCATGCATATTGTAAGACCCATACCTCCATCACCAGCAGCATACCAGTCCCATCCCATAAGCTTATAAGTGACCAGCTGAGAAATATTTTTACAGAAACGTGGTTTATAATCTTGAAGTGTCTTCATAACAAGTTCCTGCCCCGATTGTAAAGGAATCAAATCGCAAGCATCATAATAATATTGAAAAACCCAATAATCTCTTGCGGAATTGTCATCAATACTATAATAGCCTGTCAATTTGAGCCCTAACGGGTTTCTTGTTTGTGCCTCCTCCCAAGAAGATGAAAGGTGCACATGATTCTCATTGAGAGAAGTAATCCAAACCTGAGCAAGAGTAATCTGATGCGATTGACATACGATCTTTAACGCCTCTTGAATTTGGTCCCTAGCAAGTTCGAGACCATTTATAGTCTGTTTCACAAGTGTAAAGTATTTAGACACATGTAATTTCTCAGATTAGGATAAAAAACTGAGAAAAGATGATTACTTTAACTTATTATTAAAAACATATTTACCTTGTACGGTATACGATCTTGGACATTGTACACACTCAGACCCACTTCCTGGATGCATGCAGTAACAGCTTCAGTAAATTGGTTTGAGATGCTTATAAATATATTATTAGAAACATTAAAAAAAAAAAAAAAAAAAAAAGGGGACATACCTACCTTTATTTTCATATTCGTATCATTGAATAAATGAACAGGATCAATAAGCCATGATGAACACTCAATAACACCAATACAATCAGAAGAGGAAGAGTTTTGGGAAGGACAACAAATAGGTATCATAAAAGAAGTCGTCAAACTACACTCCTGAAAAGCATAACGCAACAATGGATCCACCTCGTGGTGGACATTTGTGTGCATAGATGCTATCTCTGTAAAATGATTGAGGAATGCAGAGACAGGTGTACCCCTAAGCTTACTATTGTTACTATTCACATCAATATCATACCCATACTCTTCCACACAACGTCTCCTATATTTTATGAGATCTTTGGTAAAATCACTGACGGCAAAAGGTTGACCGGAAGTTGAAAGTTGAAGTTTGCCCCCGATTGTTACTGGTGCCCAAAACTGAACTATTGTCCCTAAACGGTAATCCATCTTGGAAAAAATAGATTTAGTCTTGTCATAAATCATCGTCCGAGTGCCAGCATCATCTGGGTAAGCATTTACGTACAGTGGTTAATTTTGTATACAAATAATAAAGAGTGAAAATGAAGATAGATAGAAACACGCTAGATGACTATGATCAATCACCTGATGAATATGAATTATTTTCATATCTTTCATCCTTGCTACTAAAAACCCATAGTCTATCTAAAAGAGGTTGAGGTTCGCTGTGAAGGCGATAACTTGGAAAGCTTTTAAGGAATGTAGAAGGATCATCCTCCACATCAAACCAGACAGCCATCGTGTAGTTGACTTTTCAGTCTACTCGCCTAACCACCTTTCACATACTCAGATGGTCAGATGTATAGGTACTTTATAAGCTAATCTATGCTAAATTTCACAAAAGATATTTTTTCTATTTGAGAAATTGCACTTTTGACTTTATATATCTATCTAGTTTCTGGTTAATTAATTAGTCCATATTTTTTAGAGTTGATTACAAAAATCGTAACCGTTCACAGTCACATTTTCCGTCTTTTAACATAAATATTACACTGCAAGCTTCTATTGTTGTCCTTTTGTAATTTCATCCTTTTATACATTCCATCTTTAACATCTACCAAATATTTTTAATTTCAAGTCACGAAAACGAACACTACCAAAACACCTAACATGTTTCCCCAAACCAAACAAAAACACAAACCTCTAACTTTTAATCCTACAGACAACAATTTACTTCACTAAACACAAACTAAAATCTAAAAATTCTATTGACTTTAACTAACTACACTATAAACTAATATTAAACTACTAGTTTAGATAACTGGAGGAAGTGTTTGATATTTAAGGAAAGTGAAATGTTGTCATTTCCTTTGTAAAACATTTGCCATCTCATCAAATATTTAGTAGCATTTTTTTTTTTTTTTTTTTTTTTTTTTTTTTTTTTCCAGTTCACAAGTTTATTGACCAAGTAATGGATTATTAATACTTAACATTTTTTTTTCCCTGGAACGGCAAATTATATTAGAAGATAGCAACTAGCAAGGAGCTAGAGCAAATTACAAAGGATGTCTAAGCCAATCATTCCAACAAAGAATATTACAACCTCTAGACTTTAACCAAGAAAAAGAAAAAAGCCTAATATTATAAAAAATGTCACTTTTTCTAAGAATATAGGAGCCAAAAGTGACATCATTACGCAAACGCCAAATCCACCACAAAGTTGTAGCGATGATACCATGTAAGCGATCCTTTTTGACTTTAGAACCGTTCCAAGAATCTTAACATTTAGTAGCATTAATACTTAACATTTAGTAGAGTACATACTTTGTGACGAAATTACTAGAGTACTCATTTTGGGAAAAACATGAGTAATAGGGTGATTTTGCCCTGTTTTGAATATCCCAATAAGTTGATAAGCTGAGATGGTGAATTGCAAACAAAATAAGCTAACTAGAAAAGTAAGGAAAAAGATCATTACAAATTCAGCATCATAACAGAATCTCACAAAAAATGATATAAAGAAACCGGAATACTTACCTGGCTATCTAAGCTTTTTGAAATTCAGTGAACGGAAAATAAACCCAAATTAAACTTAATACAAAAGGGGTGTTTGTATCAAGGCATTTTATTATGGAAGGTTGATCGGGAGAGAAGAAAAAGCAAGTAACAACAAAAGGATGAGACATTGTTTAGTTGTCTTTTTAGAAGTGAGTGGGTTAGTAAGAAAGAAACAAAAAAGTTGGAATCACTAAAATACTGTCAACTGAGCCGACATAAGAAACCCACACGTGCAACGGAACACGTATTCCTCATTTGCATCCGCGCTTACTTTTGTCTTCCTGGGACCCACAAACCCTGTTTTTTGCTCCATCATACATACAGACCTGCCTATTTCGACCATTCATATATATAGAATCTCATTTTCATCAAACACAATATCATTCATTCATCCTATGCTTCTTCTTCTGAAAAACCAATTCATCTTTGTTTCTTGTTATAACTATTCAGTTGAGATATATCTCACATAAAATACTGCTAGGCTACAAGCAATAATAATGGAATTGAAAACTATGGTACCAATGGTTTCTCGTAGCGGACGACAATTGCAACGTTACAATAAAGGCCAACAACGTCAAGTCGTTGGATGTATACCTTACAGAATTAACAATAACTATGCATTGGAAGTACTTTTGATCAGTGCACAAAGAAAAGGCAAAGGAATGTTGTTTTCTAAAGGAGGTTGGGAATGCGATGAAACCATCAAAGAAGCCGCGCTAAGAGAGTTGATAGAGGAAGCTGGAGTGTATGGAATACTCGAGGGAGAATTGGGTACTTGGTGTTTTAAAAGCAAAGGGAACGATGGATATTACGTAGGACATATGTTCCCATTACTTGTGAAGGAGCAACTAGAGTTTTGGCCTGAAAAAGATATTCGGAGAAGAGCTTGGGTGGGTGTTGCGAAAGCTAAAGAAGAAAACATACTTGGATGAAGGAAGCGTTGGATTTGTTAGTAATGAGACTCGAATATGCTCCCTTAAGTAACTTGTGAGCTGTGAACATACGTACGATGAGATGATGCAATTTACCTGCGGATGAGAAGGATGAGGTGTTCAAAGATCATATCTAAAATGGGAGCTTCAATTCATCCCAATGTAATCAGCATTATGCTTGGCAATAGTACTTTCTCGTCAATCCTGCAAAGACTTTGGGTTCGGCTTGTAAACTGTATCTTGTTCATATCCAAACAGGTTGACAGATCAAGAATGACTGACCACGTACCCATCCAATCCATTACACCATTCAAGACATTAATGTACACAATATCCACCCAGTCTCAGAAATGTTTTATAAAATAGAAAAGAGAGAAATAACGTACCGATCCAATCCATTACACCATTCAAGAACTTTGTTATTTTAGTTAATGTACACAACTTGTTAAAATGTTTTATCATTAAATATGTTATTTTTGTAAATGTTATTACTGATCCTAGTGAAAAGTAAACAGAAATCATCAACGTGGTTCCATTATATTTTTTCTTTTCTTTTTCGGAAGCTTCTTTGTTTTGATCCAAGAAATCTACAAACACAAATATTACATTTCCTGTCTTGCACCTTTTCACAATAATTGAGACGATAGTTTTGTTATGCATCTATTTCTTCTAGTGAGGGTAATATAATTATACAAATATAGGAAAAACAAACACAGACATCAAATAGAACATAACATATTTCATAGAATCCAGTAGGCCCGGCTACTGGTTGTGTAGAAGCACACGCAGTCGTCTCGAATTTTGTATACAATCACTCAAGTCTTGATCAGAAGTCATTAATATCCACTCTTCATCTTCATCAAGGTACTTGATCTTAAAAGTCCCTTGCTTCAGCTTGAACTTCTTACCAATTTCATTCTCAACAGTAACAAATGTTGCTTCTGAGATACCGAGATGTAATTTGATTATATCATCTGCATACTCTGCTTTAATAACAGCATTTTCATTTCTCTTTATGGGTGAGGGGTCCTGAATTACTCCATTATCCTTTTCATGTGTGTGACTTTCTTTACTTCGATTTTTGTTGGAGTTATATGCCTTTCTCTGCGGTAAATTTGGTCCTTGCCACCCCGACATGCCCAATTTATTGCGCTTTCGTTTCAAAGTAGATAAGGAAACTGTAACACAGATCATAAGAAATTAGGTTTCTCAAACAGATCATATAAAAAGGCGTAGTCAAATCGAAAATGATAGTTTAATATGTTACCTCGAAGTTCTTTTGCAGCTTGTTTCTCAGTCTTACCATAATGTTGTTCAATTTCTTCTCGAGATAATTCGATTTCTGTTGTAACCCGTTTCTCCTTGGAAAGTGCATTGTAGTTGACAACAATTGCTTTCTTGCCTTTATTCTTTTCTTCAGGTATTGGTGCATTGCAGTTGACAACAATTGCCTTCTTGCCTTTATTCATTGCTTCAAGTATTGGTGTATTGTAGTTGACATCAATTGCGTTCTTGCCTTTATCAATTGCTTCACGTATTGGTGATAATCGTTTTTCTTTGAAAATTTCAAAAAATTTAGTCTCACTCTTTGTGGAATTTTCAACATCGATAACATGTAACTGGTCACCAAGTTCTGCACCAGAAGCAAACTTGAAACGTGGCAAATGCCTTTTTAATGCTAAGAGTAGCACCTCCAACAAGAGAACATAATCTGGGTTATGGCGCCATATGAATTCAAATGCACAACTAAAATCACCAGTATCAATACTCATGCATATTGTAAAACCACTACATGCAACATCATCAGTTGATACCCATGCCATTAGCATATCAGTACCCAGTTGAGAAATATTTTCACAGAAGCGTGGTTGATTATCTTGAAGTGTCTTTTCAACAAGTTCCTCCCCCATTTTAAGTGGAACCATATCGCAAGCATCATAATATTCCTTAAAACGCCAATGGGACGCTGTTGAATTCTCATCAACACTATTATAACCAGTCAATTTTAGCGCTAACCTACATGTAGTTTGAGTGTCCTCTGAAGAAAAAGAAAAGGGCATATGATTCTCGTCCTCATAAGAGATCCATACTTGAGCAAAACATATCTTATGTGATTCACATACAATCTTCAATGCCACTTGAATTTCGTCCCTAACAAGTGTGAGACCATTTATAGCCTGTTTCATAAAATAAGGAAATTAATGATTGCTGCAACTGTATAGTACTGCTGGCAAGAGAGAAATTACAGGCTATTTCAAGATAAAAAGCAAGATGCTGAAACTGTGAAGAAGAACATTTGTGAAAATATAAGACTCAAGTTAATGAGTTTGAAGGTAAAAAGAAGTGATGCTGTTCTCAGAATTGCCAAAATATGGAATGTTAAGAGGAATATCCAAGAGTAAAGATGGAAGCTGGTATGGGCGGTTAGTCTGGAATTGGCTGTGCATAGTTATAGAGTGTTTGGGACAACTCTCAAACTGCCCATATGGTGTTGGAAAAGCAGAGTTGAGTTTCATGATAAGTCTGCTGGAAAATTCATGGTTTTTATCCAAAATCTCAGTTCTTGATTGCTTAGACTGGGATCATTAGATAAGTTCAATAGATGGCCTTGTACATTGGAATGCTAGAAACTTAGCCATATCTGAGTTTTCCTCCATTCTACAGTAGGCCTGTCACCTGTGTAAGGTAACTGTTAGTTTGTGGGTAGTGGGTACTCAATATGTCAAGGTGAATAGTATTTTCAAAAAGTAGGTTTCCTATTGAGAAGGGTAAATGGTCTGGTTGGGTAGTGCAAGATGCTAGGAATAGAGAGTCGTGAAAGATGAGAGTTCTTGGTCCTAGCATTGCACTGCCATAGGAGGAAATGGTTGGATCACACTCGCTTGGTCATGCAGTTCTGATGATGCCTTTCCCTTTATGACTATTGCTATTCTAGTGAGATGAGCTGTTAGTATAGTCTCTAGTCATGAAGTTGTAAAGGAAATGTAGTCAAATTGTTGTGATCACCCTGTGGTGATGTCAGGAGAGCTATAAACTTCATGATGAAGACTTCCTTTTGATATTCTTATAAGCCATTGTGGAGTGAACTGGGTTCATCTGAATGGTTTATATAGGATTGAGATTGTTGAGGAAATGTAATCATGGGTCTATGGTTATGGAGAATATAGGGTGATTTCTAATGCTTGGGTGTACTGCTTCTATGCTAGCATTGTTTGTATTTGTTCTGGTAGCTGCATTGCTTGTATCCACAGATGGATTAGGTGCTATCCAATTCCATCCTAGTTATTTGCTGTAAGATTGGTGGTAATAATATATTTTCACCCTTTTTCACCAAAAAAAAGTTAGAAAAGATCACTACTTTCAACTATAATAAAAATAAGGTGTTTTAGAAATCCTTACGCTGTATGGTATACGATCTTGTACATTAAACACATTCAGACCCTCTTGCTGCATCCAAACAATATATGTCATTAATTAGCTAGCAATAAGACAAAATCATCTTCTGGCTGGAGCTAAGTCGAGAATGAAATTCATTTCATCAGATGGTTATGAATAAATTGATAAAAGCTCACTGCACATACATACCTCTAGTGCCCTTCTCATCGTATTCATAATTTCGAGATTGATCGATGATATTGATGAACACTCGACAACACCAATACAAGACGAGTGGTATTGAGAAGGACAACCAATAGGCAGAGTATAAGAAGTCCACAATCTACATTCTGAAGCATATCGCATCAATGAATCCTCACGGTGATTTTTCGTGTCCAAAACTGCCTCAGGCAAACGATTCAGGAATGCATTGGTGGGTGGACCACTCATTGTGGTCATAGGATTGCCGTCACAATGTTGTTCAATTTCATTTTTAATAACCTTATTATTGTCGTTATTCATATCAATATCACACTCATATCCCACACAGCGTCCCCTATATTCTTTGAGGCCTTCACTATACTTACTGATGGCAAACGGTTGACCAGAAGTTGAAAGTACACGTCTGTTACCACTTGTAACAGGTGCCCAGAACTGAACTATTAATTTCTCATCGTTTTTTACCTTAGAAAAAGCAGATTTAATCTTGTCACAAATCATCCGGGTGCCAAGATCATCTGTGTACAGTGGTCATTTCTAGGTGATCAAATTACAATTCAAAAAATAATTAACCAGTGAAAATGAAGATAGAAAGAGGCTACTTATGATCACCTGAAGATAAATTCTTTTGAGATCCTTCATCTTTGCTACAAAAAACCCAGAGAGACCCTTTAATTTCAGGTTTCTTGTGAAGAATATAGGTTGGCAAGGTTTCAAGGAATTCAGAGAGCCTCTCATCATCACGATCAGCCATCCGATTTCCATCACCACAAATGTTTTCTGCAGCTTGTTTCATGGATAAAGTGTTACATATTAAAGTGCAGTAAAATATCAAGATATATGTCCATATGGGTCATAACAATTCCATTGGAATTATGTAAAACAAGTTCTAACTGGTGTGAGAGAGAGAGAGAGAGAGAGAGAGAGAGAGAGAGAGAGAGAGAGAGAGNAGAGAGAGAGAGAGAGAGAGAGAGTTCCACTACCGAGAAAATCTTTTGTTCCAAATTGCTGCTCAATGACTTGTTGAGGTATGAGGACTGGAGCTGTCTTGCAGTTCGTTTCCAAAGGCGATATGTAGTCCACAGCCACTTGTTCATTCCCTACTTCCCCTTCAGGTATTGGTGATAAACTTTTGAATTGGAAAATATCAAACTTCTTAATTTCTTTATCTGTAGAATAGTCAACTTCTATCACATTTAACTTGTCACCTATTTCTTTACCGGAAGCAAACTTGAAACCTGGCAAACACCTTTTTATATCTAAAAGTATTTCCTCCAACAAGATAGGATAGAATGAATAATGTTTCCATAAGAATTCGAATACATAATTAAAATCACCAGTATGAATACTCCTCATGCATATTGTAAAACCCACACCAGCTGATCCCGGTTCCCTATAAAACTTAAAATTACCAAGCTGAGAAATATTTTTACAGAAACGTGGTTCAGAATCTTGAAGTGTCTTCAGAAAAAGTTCCTTCCCCGGTTGTATAGGAATCAAATCACAAGCATTATAATAATTTTGAAAAGTCCAACAATATCTTGCGGGATTAGCAAAAATAGCGTTATAACCAGTCAATTTGAGCCCTAACAGTCGTCTTGTTTGTGCCTCCTCCCAAGAAGATGAAAAGTGCACATGATTCTCATCTAGAGAAGCAATCCAAACCTGAGCAAAAGTAACGAGATTCGATTGACATACAATCTTTAACGCCTCTTGAATTTGGTCCCTAGCAAGTTTGAGACCATTTATAGTCTGTTCCACAAGTGTAAAGTATTTATACACATGTAATGTAATTTCTCACAGTAGGATAAAGAAGTGAGAAAAGATAATTACTTTAACTTATTATTAAAAACATATTTATATACAGAAAGCGTATTTACCTTGTATGGTATACGATCTTGGAAATTGTACACACTCAGACCCGCTGCCTGGACGCAAACATGTAATGAGATGAAATTATCCCATGGCGGGAGCTAAGTGGATAGTGAAGTTGATCTTAATGCAATTTTTTTTAATAT
>LBNU01030538.1:31695-98749 GCA_014162995.1 Artemisia annua
TATATATATATATATATATATATATATATATATATATATATATATATATATATATATATATATATATATATATATATATATATATATGTATATATATAGTGTGAGGTTCTTTTCAGAACCAAAGTAATTGCGAGAACTGCGAGAACCAATCTGATCCATTTATTTTTTGATCAATGGCTAAAAATAATGGTGGCATAATTGTAATAAACTCAAATATTATGTTACATTTTAAAAAGGATGGAAGGGTATTTTAGAAATTTTACATTTTAGTTTTATCAAAAAAGAAGTTAAGAACCGTCATTTGTTATATGATCTCACTTTCTCCCTTTTATTTCCAGATCTACTCTCTTGAATAACCCTAGCCACCCATCTCTACCATTTCCACCGAACCACCCACTACACCACCTCCATCCGTCACCCTTTCCGGCAGAAAATATTTATGCCGCTCCCCTCTCTAATGCACTCTTCGGCCAAAAAAAAAAAAGAAGTAAATTCATCATTCTTTAATGCATTATTGATAACTACAGGTGGTTGACGATGTACTCGATCTTTATTTCTCTTCGTGTTTCGATTTTGTTCTTTGATAAACTGTTATTTGTGGCCACTAGGTGTGTTTCTTTATCTTAGATTTCATATCAATTTTTATTCATGTTTTGAAATTTTTTTAATAGGGTTTTTAAGAATGTTTTTTTTTTGGAAGACTTACAATTTATAATTGTATTTAAATTCGAAACCATTAGTGAGTGTTTACATGAATTTTGATATGATTTTTGGATAAGTATCTTGTACTGGGAAGTGGTTATACATTTTTGGTATCTTGTACATGAATCTCTGTGCACATGTGCATATCTACCTTCTTGGTAGTTCATTGTAAATTTTAATATTGTTCTAATAGGAGAATGGTCAAAGCATCGGGGCCGAATAAACGGGTACGGCGTCGAAAGACAGGTTTTTGAGAAAGTTTTAAATTAGATTTCCTTAAAGGTAATACAGTAATAAAATTTTCTCTTCTTTGACCTAATCAATATACACGTTTTTCTTACTTGTTAGTATCCAGTAATGGAGGTTTTTATTTTATTCTTTTAATGTATGTTCTTTTTTGTCTATAAAAAGTACATTTTTTGGATTGTATTTTTTTAACATCAGGTTGTAAACAAGTTATTGGGTACAATATATTTCATATATCTTATAAATAGATCGGTGGGTGTTGTGTTAAGTAAGATGATAGGTTGTATAATTTTTTATTTATTAGTTATATATTGCTTAAGACAGAAATAGATACGCATTGTTGAACACTATTTAATTGTACAAACTGGTTATATGACTGGTACAATATCAACAAAAAGAGTGTGCATATGTGTTATTCAGAGTGCATATGTGTTTTCATAGTTTCTAGATACGCATTGTTGAACATTATTTGATTGTACAAACCGGTTATATGACCGATACAATATCAATAAAATGAGTGTTCATATGTGTTATTGAGAGTGCATATGTGTTTTCATAGTTTCTGGTGAATTTGTTGCCTTTAGTGCATATGTGTTTTTACGGTTTCTGAGTTTAAATGTATTGAAAGTGCATATACGTTTTTATTTATGATATAAGGATGTTTTTTGTTTAGTTCCTATTTAATGGTGCACTTGTGTTTTGCGTTTACTAATTTCTCAAAATGGTCTCTTGTTAACAAGTCAGAAATACATTGTTGTGCATATGTGTTTTGTTAAATGTTATGATTAAATAATTCATTTATTAATTGGTTGTAGTTACAGGTACGAGTATGATGAACGACATCAAGAGTGCACATGTGTTTTGTACAAATTATCTAGCGAGAAAATAATTATGATAAAGAAGTAAAGAGTAAAGACACAAGTGCATGAAGTTGCGAGAAGATTAATAGACGCGGCTATACATCAACAAAACTTTCATTTATTCTTTACTTCTTGAATTTTGTATATGCCATGATTTTTGATTTTGTATATAATGTTTTTATTTTGAAATTTATACTATACATGTAAAATATTTATGTTTGTCATTCAATGCACTTGTGTAAATATTTTTTTACTACAACATATAAGAGGTTTAAGCAATTGAAAAATCAAATTATATGTAAATTTATCTTATATAAAAAAAAATACATGTGCACATTTCTTTTTGAAATCATACATGCAGGAAAAACAATTATTTCAAAAAAAAATCCTAAAATATAGGACCTAAAAAACGTTTTTATTAAAAAAAATTCAAATAAAAAGAAAAAGTATAATTTTACTATTACACCCTTTTGATTTAAATAATAAAAATAAATATTCAAAAAAATATGATTGGTTGATGCTGGTTCTCGCAGTTCTCGCAATTTATTTGGTTCTGAAAAGAACCCTACCCTATATATATATATATATATATATATATATATATATATATATATATATATATATATATATATATATATATATATATATATATATATATATATATATATATATATATATATATATATATATATATATATGCATCTAATTTTTAGCTAGAAAATATATTAGGGTGCATATAAAAGATTAGGGATGCATCTAATTCAAGTCGATGCACCCTTAATGTGTGGTTATGGTTATTTCTCATCCTTCTCATTTTAAGATTTCTTCTCATTTGATCCTAAGCTAATCCGGTTGTGCAAAAGAAAAATTAAAATTTGGTTTGGGGCGTTACAAGTTCCCGAGACATGAGAAGACTATGATAGGCTCATAGGCCATTAGATGATTGGAAAACAATACCAAGCATTGATAAATCTTAAGTACCGTAGTTTTTTATAATTGAAAAACTATGTATAATTCTTTTGTTATAAGACATACAGTGCATCAAATGAAATGATGGTGTAGCGTAAATGATTGGTTATTAAGAAATGTTTATAAATGAATGATTGAATCGATGATTTGATTATATTAATTTTTAATTTGAACAAACATAAATAAGAATTGAAAACTTATAAGAAAGAGATATTGCAGAAATGTGAATATATTTTAATTTGCAGTAAGTCAAAGAAAAATATAATAACGTGTTAATTGCTATATTTAACCTAAGACTGTGTATGATTTAATAGACTATTTTACGGTGTAATTTGCAGTAAGTCAAGGAAAAGATTTTACAGACTAATTTAATATTCTTTAATGATTCTTAGAACAAGAAAAGATACCCTAAAGAAGAAAATGTGCTCAAAGACAAAATGCATTGAAAGGTAAGGACCTCAACTACCTACAAAATTACAACTCAGAAAGCTTTTTTTTTTTTTTTTTTTTTTTTTTTTTTTTAAAAAAACTCAAAAAGTTAACGATTCTAAATTAAAATAAAAAATTGTGTCAAAAACCACTATTATTCAATGAGTAGTGATTGACATACCTAATTGGTATGCTTAATTTTATGCCTAACAAAGATCTTAAGACATGTGACAATGTAAAAAAAAAAAAAATAGTGGGATCCATGTGTGGAGTAGACATATTATAATTAGTTTACTTCACACAATAGAAAGAGGAACAACAGGTAAAAATATTTTATGTTTAATTTTAGCATTCGAGTAAAATAATATGAAAAAAGTTACATTGTACATGATTGATCATCTCTTAGGTTAAAATCATTGCTTTTATTCATGGCCTTTCATTTTAGCTAATATATTAATGAGTGAAAAATACATGTTACATATCGTAATATACCAAAAAACAAAGCCCTTTTCGACAAAACACAACTTATATATACCACAACTTTACAACACATTAGTGCAACATAATACTAAAAACATGGGTTTCACATTTTTTCTCCTTATCCTAACCATAAGCAGTGTGGTTGCATCTCCAAATCCGTTCAACCAAATCCACTTACTCATGCCGCATTCGGGTTCAGCAGGCCACAAACACTCCAACCTCGACTGCTTGAGCTGGCGGCTAGCAGTCGAGACCAACAACCTCCAAAAATGGAAACAAGTTCCTGAAGAATGTGAAACTTACATTGGTCACTACATGCTTGGAGAACAATATCGTAAAGATGTTGATCTTGTCACGGAAGAAGCGTATGAATACGCTAAAGGACTTAACATTACTAAAGATGGCAAGGATCTTTGGATCTTCGATATCGATGAAACCACACTCTCTAATCTCCCGTATTATGCTAGCGACGCAGTTGCTTTCGGGTAAAAACTAACATATATAATGCAACGTTGTTACACGTTAATATCATGTTAAAATCATGTTAAAAGTTGTTACACGTTAATATCATATCTATAATAGGTTTATTTCTCATGTACTTTCAGGGCGATACCATATAATGCAACGTTGTTTAACGAGTGGGTCGAGGAAGCAGCTGCGCCAGCTATACCAGGGGCTCTTAAACTATATAAACAACTAATAGAACTCGGATTCAAGATCGTGTTTCTCACCGGGACAGAGGAAGCTTACGCAGAAGCTCGTACAAAAAATATGAAGGATGTTGGATATACTACATGGGAGAAGATTATCTATAAGTGAGTTGTTATAACTTTTGCTTTAAGTTGTGCCTATAATAATTTATGGTTGTGAAATGCGACAAATATGTATTTATTGTTGATAAATAACGTATGACAGGGGAGTTTCGGATGGAAGTGGAGTTGTGTACAAACAAGCCAAAAGAAAAGCATTGGAAGAGGTTGGATATCGGATTAGAGGCAATATGGGCGATCAATGGAGTGATTTACTTGGTACCAACCCTGGTGATCGCACTTTTAAAGTGCCCGATCCAATGTACTACATTGGTTAATGCACAGTGAACGTGAATTGACCGATGTAATGGTATAAGTCTGTATAAATAAGAGTTGGTTGTAAAAACTCATTTTGATTTTTATCTTTACTCCTGTAATAATTTGAATGCAGTTTTAATATAAGGCTAGTTGTATCATAGTGTATCTGATTATGGTTAGATGATTACTACCTTATTAGAGGGGGCGCGGTGGGCAAGTGCCCCCTCCAAACTTTCCGGCGTAGTGTAAGTTTTCATAGATTCTCGAGTTTTTCATTATTTTGCCCCCCTTAAATCTGGACATTCAAGAAAGAATCGGTAGAACAAAAAAATGGAAAAAAAGAAAAAAAAAAAAAAAAAGAAAAAAGAAAAGTGAACTTGCCGGAAACAATTCTACGGTAATGCATATAAGAAAAAGAGACACAAGAGATGAGGAAGATGATACAATTTTCTCTCTTTTCATTATTAGTCACGTGATGCATATAGTGAATGTAGNACTCGGTTGACTCGGTGAGGGTTTTGTTATTTGGATGTTTTGGTCGAGTTAGGTGACGAAAGGGAGTATATATTTTTGCGGGTGTTTCATAATACTTGATGAAAAATATATGAATGGATTGGATTTTAAGTGTATTTTTCATTGGTATAATTTTTCATCAAGTATTATATAACACAAAAAAAAAATATTTAAGGTCAAAGTTGAACCAGTTTGACTCTGAAAAGTCAAACTGGACACTTATTTTGGGACGGAGGGAGTAGTATTTTTTACTCCATGTGCTTTAATCATTCTTTTAGTTACTTTATTTTACTTTTTTGCTTTTGACACTTATTTGCCTTGTTCAAAAATACTCGTAAATTGTATGAGTGATAACAATATAAAAGTATAATTAGAAGATTTCATATGAATTTAAATTTTATAAACTGATGAGTAGTAAAATATATTAAGAGTTTCGGAGAAATGATTGAGAGCTTAAACTCATGCCTAATTTTGTATCTAAACTGGAGTGTTAATTTTTCATTGGTTTTAACTGAATGACCCACTTCGTTATAAACCAATGAGCTAATGCTACATGCTTTTAGGCACAAATTTAGACATGAGTTTAGGCTCCAAATCCTTTCTCAAGTTTTATATAATGTTTTGAAATGTTGATTACATGTTTATGTGATAACTGCTACTCCGTATTTATTTAAAACTTAAGTTTTGTTTATTTGATACTTTTGTGTGTGTGTTAAATCACTAAAAGAAAAGTGTTTTTTCGTTTATAATATCAAATCGGGGTATTATTTTTATTGTATCGCAATGTAAGATTATCGGTTTGATTTGGTTTTATTTAAGGTACTTAGTTTACTTATTGTTTTGGACAAAGGTTTTTTTTACACTCATGCGCAAATTTGTTTCTTCTATGGCTCACCGCAAAAAAAAATAAAAATAAAAAAAAATAAAAAAAATAAAAAATAAAAAAAATCCCTCTCTCGGAAAATATCCTGGCTCCGCCCCTGACTACCTAGGTCTTTGTTTTTTTTAGAACAGCGGCTTTTATTAAGAACTAGCAAAACCTAGAAAAAGAAATTACATGGAAGAAATAGAAATTACAGGATTTTATAAGCAACCTATCCAACGAAACTTAAACTTAGGATTTATAGAAGAAATCCACAAGAAAGATTGAGAAACAATAGAGTCCCAAAGCATCGCCTTTTTAGGAGGGGAACTAGAGAAGACCAAGCGATTACAAAAGCTCTATATAGACCATAAGAGAGTACCTTCTACCCTTTCAAGAAACGAACGCACCTTAGAAGAAGCATGCAAGGAATCCAGCCAAGAATACCACTCTGAGATATTGGCACAAACCGGAATGTCTCACTCCCACCATTTAGCCAATAAATCCCACAAGCCTTTAGCCATCTCACAATTGAAGAAAATGTCATTAACCTATTCGACATCATCCTGACAAATAGGGCATAAAACCAAACCAACATCAATACCTTTCCTGTCGAGATTTACCCTAGAAGGAAGTTTATTAAGCGACATTCTCCACAAGAAAATATTGACTTTAATAGGAATACATCTATTCCAACGAGTGGCAATTTGGTCAACAACAAGAATATGGGAATCTACCAAATGTCTCACGGATGCAACAGAGAAGCCGGTTGAAACATCTAACGACCATTGCCAGGAGTCACATTGATTTGTGAGGACAACATCCCCAATAATAGCTTGCAAGGCTTCGCTGAGATAATTCAGCACCACCTCTTAGGTACCGTCTAAGGACCGAATACCAATCAGGAAGAGAAACCCGGTTTGTAGCAAAACAATCTTTATCCATATCGAGCAAAAAATGCACGGGAATTGCGATTTTAAAGGCTGATCCCCGCACCAAATATCATGCCAAAACTTAGTTGAGTCCCCATTCCTTATCTTGCGAGTGCACAAGGATAGAAGATCAATACCTTTCCGCTTGATGCTCTTGACCGACTTGAGAATTGAACCCCACGGGCTCAAACTGGAACAACGGACAGTATCATCAAATACACCTCCATGAGCCCCATATATATTTGATATAACTCTAGCCCAAAGATTAGAAGGGTTACTCAAAATTCTCCAAATCCATTTGAATATGAGACCTATACTAAGACCATAAATCCTACCGATCCCGAGGCCCCCTAACTTCTTACTCATCATACACTTCTTTCATTTCACCCATGTTATCTTTTTCTCTCCTTGATCAACGACTATAAAGAAATTATTTCGAATACGCGCAAGCTTATTTTGAACATGAACAGGCATCATGTAAATCAACATGTAGTATGTAGGAAGATTTCCGAGAACCAACTTGATTAAAGTGAGACGACCGCCAACCGAAAGCAGACGAGCTTTCCATAACGAAAGCTTATGAGAGAATTTCTAAATAATGGCACTCCAATTAGAACACCTAACCATATTGCAACCAACCGGAACACCAAGGTATTTCAAAGGGAATTTAGCCAACTTCACATCCAATGAGCTTCGCCATATTCGAGACGTCCATATCAGAAACACCAACACCTAAAACATTGCTTTTATGGACATTAATTTTTAATCCAGAGATTAAGAAGAAACATCTAAGTATACAAATCAAGTTATGAGCATTTGTCCACGACCATTCGCCTATGAAAATAACATCGTCAGCATACATGAGATGAGAGACATTCATGTTATGTCGACCGAAGAAAACTCCTTTGAATAAACCCAACTCCCGAGCCTTGCATGATAAAGCATGCAAACCTTCCATGGCTAGAATAAAAAGAAATGGAGAAAGGGGATCGCCTTGTCTAAGCCCTCTATTTATATCGAATTCAGAAATAGGGGACCTATTAACTAAGACAGACGAATGAGCATTAGAAAAGCAACCATGAATCCATGAACGCCACTTGATACCAAAACCAATCTTTTCCATAACTGAATCCAGGAAATCCCACCTCAAAGAATCAAAAGCTTTCTCAAAATCAACTTTAAAGACCATAAGCCCTTTCTTACGTTTGTGATACAATGTTAAAACTTCATTTAAAATGAAAGGGCCATCGAGAATATTTCTTCCTTTGATGAAAGTTGACTGCTCCGAACTAATGCAACTTCCAATCACCGTACTAAGCCTATTGGCTAAAATTTTACCAACAATTTTGTATTGACACCCTATTAGGCTTTATTGCGACACCTAGGTATTTAGTTTAGTGGTATATGAGAGTTCATCAATCACATGTTACATGTTGTAAGCAATGTTGCAAAAATCGTGAGTCGGTAGTGAGGCGGTTGAAGGCCTTGTAACGATTAATAACCGATTACAAGGCCGATTACCTTGTAATCGCCGATTACAAGGCCGATTACCTTGTAAAAATCAACAAGGTGAAAGGTCGTGCACCTTGTAATCGCCGATTACAAGGCCGAGTTGATCGATTTTTCCAACATTGGTTGTAAGTTCAAGTCTCGTCAGAGACATTTGTGAGATAAGGGGTTTATGTGTAAAAAGTTGCCATTCTTAAAAAAATGGTTAAATGATTATTGTATCTACCGAACAATAAAGGAGTACAAATAATGTTAAGCATAAGTCGGATATAAGTACGGTAAAAAGTAGTTTACAAGAGACGCCTAAATTGTTGGAGGGATAATGTTTGATCAAATGAAACATAATTTCATTGTGTTCTAGACTAACACTATTAGACAGGAGGTAATAGTCCCCCTTTAGACGCGTCTTTGTCCCATGTGGCACCTTATCAAACACATCCTCATTGTTACACTCATCATGGAGGACGCGTCGTGACATGCAAAAAGGGAGAACTCGATCGTTCAGATGATTGAGTTGTGGGAGTGTTGTTGTTGTTGTGTGTGTGTATGATATTTTGGTTTTTGTGCGATATATTCGTGTATAGGTGGAGTATATTTTTATAGTGAAGTTGGTTGTCTTATTACACTAAGTTGGTGGTGAAGTTGATCATGGAAAGAGAAAATGGCATGACGCTAAGTTGGCAGTGGTGAAGTTGGTTGTGATGACTCCTTATTACGACCAGCCTCAATTAAGTATCAAAGTGTTGTTCATTTCACAATATTAGTCCAAAGTCTCATTTGTTATATTTTTCAGTCTAAAAGATAATAACTAATTCTTGTATCGACATGGATTAACTTGTGACATTAGTTGTTTACCTAACATGTGATGAGCTCGTACCATAGTTTTAAACCAAATCCTAACAAATTAACGTATCGCTTGTGTTAGAACTTTGCCATAAAAATCACATCAGTAAAACTTAATACTCTTTTCGTCTCAAAATTATTGTCAGGAGTTAAAAATCACACAGTTTAATAAAAGTAAGATCATTACAAATTTATTTACTAAATTCTTTTTTTATTATTTAAAACAAAATATGAACAACCATTTTGAACCAATACAAAAGAATATATACTACTCCCTCCGTCCCAAATTAATAGTCCCTCTTTCTATTTTGGGTTGTCCCAAAATTATTGTCCACTTTCAAATATAGTTGTGAAGAATATAGCAAGTTTACCATATTGCACCTAACGTTACTAAAAATTACAAACATCATTCAAAGATTTAATTAATTCTATAAGGGTAAAAGTGACATTTTGTAAAAAAGAGGAAAGAGAATGCAGTAATGATTATGTTTTCTTAAACTGTGTGTATTTTGTCAGGGGACTATAATTTTGGGACGAAGGGAGTATAATTTTGAGACAACATGAATGATTGATTTCAATAAATAAATGATAGGGATTGTGTACCTGTTATTATCCACAGCAACACTATAGTACCCACGTTTCAAATATGGCTTTGCATTTATTTAAATGGACCACAATACGTACAATTGGACCACATGGTGAGTGTCCACACAACTTGATATTTTTTAGATTAACAAAAAAAAAAAAAGAAAAAAAAAGTTATAAGACATTATGTTGGTACATCTTTCGATCACATTGTTCAGAGCTCTTATACAAGAAAAACACCAAAACTGCCAAAAGCTTTATGAATTTAGGACACATGAATTATTAGCTCTTGATACTCAGTGTTGAAAGTGCCTCACACCGGTGAAGACTAATGAAACGTTATACTATTTGTTACAGCAGTCGATTGCATCATTGTCCCTTATGCTACCACCAGGCTCAGCAATAATACCAATCCTACTTTGACATGCTTCCTCAACAGCATTGTTCCATGCTGTTTACAGAACATTCTCCAGTTATTTATAGAGTATATATATAAATAACTATTCTCAAACTATCCACACGATTTGGCTGCCCACTTCCCATACCTAACATACAGTTGTTCTGCCACAAGAGAGTTAAAGTAATTAGCACTAGACGTGTCAAAATGGGCAGATTGGGTGATAGGTCACGGGTCATTTAGTGCGGGTGGGATTAACCCAAGAACACTTTGTCGGGTAATAAAATAATTTGTATTAATAATCTATGTTGCAAAAAAGAATATACGGATCATGTATGCAAAGGCCGCCCATTTTTTTTTTTCATAACTACTTAACCAACTTAGTATGAATCGACCCGCTCCTAAGTACATAGATCAACATTGCACATCTAGTTAGAATATTGTCCTGCATGACGTTACAAATATGATGAGACCAATTGTGGTTAGAACTAACCTTTGCGATTACAATGGCATTGCTCTTGACGTGTTTCACACACAACCATGCAAATTTTGCATCACTAAGCTCACTCTCTTCTGGTGCCTTCTTCGACTTCACATTAAATGTAATTTCTTCTGATGTTAGATCATCTGAATCCTGAGCTAACCAACCTCCACCTCTTGTCTCAGTGAGAGTTTCCCTATGCTGTTTTTCTTTGCTTCAAGAATTCTTAAAGTCTTTGACTTTCCATGAAGGATCTCAAGACCCTTTTCGCTATAGCTAGGAGCAACTACAATCTTATAGAACATTCGGGTTCCACCGTCTGTTGGGCTTCTGAATTCACGGATATCCTTAGCAAGAGCCTTTAGAACAAATTGATATGCATAATCAGGATAAATACCAAATGAGATACTAAATAGATAACAGTATTTAATATCACAAAGATAGAATTTGTGTTATATTTGTATTAGTATAGTTTGAGCGTAAGCTCAAATGTTAGCATATATATCAAGACATATATAATCATATAATTAATTAATTAATATATCAACGTTTACATGATGTCAGAGCTAGATTCTTTTAGCCATGAAGAAAAAAAAATGTTCATTCTTTTAGATTGAAGTTGTTGAAAGAAATAGGTTTTTTGTTGTTGTTGTTGTTTAACAAATCGTAGGCTTTGTTGGAGTTTTGGGCTTATATCCGAACTTGGGCCTTTGTGTTAGAATGGGCTAGAGTGCTGGTTTTCGTTTTGGTCGTCTCAGTGTCAGCTAGAATTAGCCATCCTCAAAAGTTTTAAGTTACTTAAATTTTGATATTTTGTCTGGATCTTCTTTTTGTTGGTTAGTATTTGCGTAGCTATCGGAGGTATTGGGTTTAGACTAGAGGTAGTAGTCACGCCGTCTCATCTTTACATCAGCGCAACATTGGTTTTCTCTCCCCTTTCACACTCCTTCCATCACGGACCCAAAAATTTTAATAGTGTGTTGCACAAAAGACTTGTTCGGCTAACTAAAGTTACATCATAAGAAACGAAAGTAGTAAAAAAAAATTATTGGAAGTTGCACATACCAAAAAAACGACAATTTTGAAATGCTTTTGCACTTCGTGACTCAAAATCGGGTGTAGCCCGTGCAACACCCGGCATCCATGTAGGTCCGTCCATGACCCCTTCACCTTTTACCCGTAATGGTCATGACTACCCTCACATTTCATTAAAATACTTAATTTATACAAATATACCCCACACCACTCACAAACCAAATATTTAATAATAAAACATATCCACTTTGCACAAGAACTAAGAGATGAGTTGCCTCACCTTTCGTTCCTTTTTTCTCTTGGTCACGAGTGACATACTTGCTAAGTAGTGAGGTTCGTGCGTGAGCTAGCACCTCACAAGTGACAAAAGTGCTCCGCATGTGGGTCTTTGGAGATTCAAATGGTATCTGGCAACAGTTTTTGTTATTCAAAATTTTTTTAGTATCTAAAGGTCGATTCTCAAACCCCTTTTTTTAACACAAAGTCGACAAAAACTCGACTGTCTCCACGTTTTATCTTTGTTTGCAACTTCAATCAACTAAAGCTCGACTACTTTTTACTAAACTACGATAACTATAAGTCTAACTCGTCCTCACCCTCACCTTCACATCCTACCAAACCTTCGTGCATAATGACAAACAATACTCCCCCTCCTCCTACCCTATCACATACTGATAAACATTATGTTGTTAACTCTATTACCAACCTCATTTCTCTTAAACTTGATGTGGACAAAGCTAATTATGCCGCATGGTGTTACTTCTTTAAGAATCACCGTGAATATTTTGATGTTCTAAAGCACATCATTTGTGAATCTACATGTTCTTCTACAATTACTGTGTGCTTTGTTTACTAATTTGTGAGAAAATTTGCACATCTGTTCCCCTCCCATTCCAACTATGGAGGCTCTTAGTGGGCTTATTTTTATTAGATTGGTATTAGTATAGTCTAATCCCAAGCCCAAGTGTAAGGTATATATATTGGGACATATATAATCACATAATTAATTAATCAATACATCAGGGTTTGCAGTTTTTTCATATCAAATTTTGGAGCTTTTAGACCGGATATATTGTCAAAATATGAAGCAATAATGAATATAATGTAGAGATATAAGGATGCCTCATGAACAGCATCCGATGGCCGCTCTGTGCAACTTACTTTTAAACACGTAACTATATCTACTTGTGCGCGCAAGCATCATTCAGGCTTGGTGTGCCACGAACACTAGATGTGAATTACTCGAGATGCCGGCTAGCAGGCCATCGAGACTAACAACCTTAAAAAATGGACGCAAGTTCCCCAAGCATGAGAAGACTATGATAGGCCATTAGATGCTTGGAAAACAATATCAAGCATGGATAAATCTCAAGTACCTTAGTTTTTTATAACTGAAAAACTATGTATAATCCTTTTGTTATATAAGACATACAGTTTATAACTGAAAAACTAGTAATTATTTTTTAATGTGATTTCGTAGATAAGAAAGAAAATTGAAAACTAAGAAAGTGACAATGCAGAAATGTGAATATATTTTATGGAATGATAATAACATGTTAATTGCTATATTTAGAAAAATGATTGTTGTGCTTACTAATCAAGCCTACAAATGTACTTAATGATTTGATTTTTTTTTGAACATTACTTAATGATTTGATTGGTTGATTTAAAAAATGATTTGTGGGAATTTGGAGAGAGAAAATACATAATACAATTGTACAAGTGATTTATGCATTAGACATGTATTTAGGCATGATTAGTAGGTCTAAATAGCACTAGATTAAGATTGTGTATGATTTGCATATTTAGACGAAAAGCTTTTATAGACTAATTTAATATTCTTTAATGATTCTTAAAACAAGAAAGAAATCTTAAAGAAAATGTGCTGAAAGACAAAATGCATTGAAAGATATGGCCTTAACTAATTATTATCTCTATATAACATTTCTCAGGTTCCAAGACGTATAAAATAATAATAAAAGTTGAGCCCATAATCAGTTCGTAACAAGCCCAGCAGACCAGCTCATATTGTTGGCTACTACTTCTCCGCTTAATGTTACGTATTCTCATAGTCACGATTTCCTTCGAGAAGNTCGTTTTTTCGATTCATTTGCTGTTCCTAGCTTACCTTGCATATTCTTTTAGTGGTTAGCTTTTCCACTACCTTTTTTTTCCCTACTGGATTTGACTATAATGTTACTGCATGCACCTCTTTAGGTGTACACTTTGTATACGAATGATCGTTCTTTTGTTTGAATGTGTGTTTATATTAGCTATACATAGTTGCTTTATTACTTTTTTTCAAGCTGTTACCGACTTTTTCTTTGTGTGTTGAGCATGATTTAGTATTGCCCAGCTGAAGTAATATAACCAATAGCTTTTGTAAATGGCCCCCGCCGCAACGCGGCTAGTTACTGCCACTCGTTACAATACAAAATTAGAACTCAGAAGGTTAACTTGCAAAATAAAATAATAAAAATGTGTCAAACACCACTATTATTCAATAGCTTTTCTACTTCACATAATAGAAATTAGAAATTGGAACAAAAGGTAAAAAGATTTTATATGTAATATGAAAAATCATTGCTTTTTGTTCATGGCCTTTCTTTTTAGCTAATATAAAATGAGTAAAAAGTACATGGTACATATGGTAATATATCAAAAAACAAAACCCATTTCGACAAAACACAGCTTATATATACCACAACTTCACAACACATTAGTACAACATGAATACTAAAAACATGGGTTTCACATTTTTTCTCCTTATCCTTACCATAACCAATGTGGCTGCATCTCGAAGTCCGTTCAACCAAATCCACTTACTCATGCCGCATTCGGGCTCAGCGGGCCTCAAACACCCCGACCTCGACTGCTTGAGCTGGCGGCTAGCCGTAGAGGTCCACAACATCCAGAACTGGAAACAAGTTCCTGGAGAATGTAAAACTTACGTTGAGCACTACATGCTTGGAGAACAATATCGTAAAGATTTTGATATTGTCACGGAAGAAGCGTATAAGTACGCTAAAGGACTTAACATTACTAAAGATGGCAAGGATATTTGGGTTTTCGATATCGATGAAACCTCACTCTCTAATCTCCGATTTTGGGCTAGCGACAATGCTGCTTTCGGGTAAAAACTAACATATACAATTTTCTTAAAAACATCATGTGACAACATATGTACAAATGACATAATCACCCAGTTATTCCATAATTACCTTAAAATCATGTTAAAAGTTGTTACACGTTAATATCATATCTATAATAGGTTTATTTCTCATGTACTTTCAGGACGATACCATTAAATATAACGTTGTTTGTCAAATGGGTCGAGGAAGAAACTGCGCCAGCTATACCAGGGGCTCTTAAACTATACAAACAACTAATAGAACTCGGATTCAAGATCGTGTTTATGACCGGGCTAGATGAAGCTTACGGAGAAATTCGTTCAAAAAATATGAAGTATGTTGGATATACTACATGGGAGAAGATTATCTATAATAAGTGAGTTGTTATATATAACTTTTGCTTTAAGTTGTGCCTATAATAATTTATGGTTGTGAAATGTGACAAATATGTATTTATTGATAAATAACGTATGACAACAGAGCTTCGGAGGGAAGTGGAGTTGTGTACAAACAAGCCAAAAGAAAAGAATTGGAAGAGGTTTTTGGATATCGGATTAGAGGGAATGTGGGCGATCAATGGAGCGATTTACTTGGTACCAACCCTGGTGATCGCACTTTTAAAGTGCCCAATCCAATGTACTACGTCGCTTAATGCACAATGAACGTACATGACTTGACCGATGTAATGGTATAAGTCTGTATAAATAAGAGTTTGTCGTAAAAACTCATTTTGACTTGTATCTTTAATCCTACCACTGGACTAATTTGGAAGCAGTTTTAATATAAGGCTAGTTGTATCATAATGTATCTCATTATGGTTAGATGATTATTACCTAGGTCTTTTGTCTAGTGGTATATGAGTAGTCCATGCAATCAATATGTTTTAAGTTCAGGTCTCGTTAAAGACATTTGTGAGATAAGTTGTTTTTGTGTAAAAAGTTACAGTTCATAAAATATGGTTAAATGATTATTGTATGTAACAAAGGAGAACAAATAATGTTAAGCTTAAGCTGGATATAAGTACCGACAATAAAGGAGTACAAATAGGGGTGTAAATGAGTCGAGTTGAGCTAAGTAGTGCTAAGCTCGAGCTCGACTCGAATACCAAAACTCGAGCTCGTTCGAGCTTTATATTTCGAGCGCGAGCTCGACTCGTGATATAAAACTCGAACTCGATTATTTCTTCATTCATGCTCGAACTCTATAAATACTCGGTATATTAAGCTCGGCTCGACTCGATTTCTATGAAAATTAAGTAAATGTATTTATATAGAAGGGTAAATGTGTGATTTAATCGAAGCTCGATAAGGCTCGCGAGCTTCATGAGCTGAGTATTTTGGAGCTCGAACTCGACTCGAAATTGTACTTGAGTAGCTTGAACTCGACCTCGACTCGTTTAAATCGAGTCAAATTTGAGTAATTTATTAGTCGATCTCGAATAACTCACGAGTTGTCTCGTCTCATTTACACCCCTAAGTACAAATAATGGTTAAAGGATTATTGTATGTACCGACAATAAAGGAGTACAAATAATGTTAAGCTTAAGAGCTTGTTTGTTAATTTTTTTTATTAAGTCATGTCTAATTAAGAGAAGACTTAACGCAGACAACTTTACTTAATATTTTCAGTCATCTTTCTCTATTAAGTCACAAACAAACAGTTTTCATGTGACTTAATTAATTCAGTTTTTTTTTCATATTAAGTCAATTGAGTATCCAAGGTATTGTTCATTTCGCAATATTAGTCCAAAGTCTCATTTTTAGTATTTTTCAGTCTAAAAGATACTACGTAATAACTGATTCTTGTATCGATATGGATTAACTTGTGACATTAGTTGTTTGCACCTAAGATGTGATGGGCTCATACTTCATACGCTAGTTTTACCAACCAAATCTTACCGAATTAAGTAACATCACTCTTATGTTAAAGAGAATGATACATGGATGATTGATTTCTGAGCATTGCTAAATCATCCTACAATATCCTCCTATTAATTTTCTTACACACACAACAATATTATATATTTTCTTTCCACTCACTCTCTCTCTCTGCATTCAAACCGTTAGTTCACACACTTGTCAGGATCCTGTGAGTAGAAGGATTTGTAGACAAATCAAGTACGAGGATTTATCATTTTCCTTCATTTCTATAAATAAATGAATGAATGATAGGGATTGTGTACGACTGCACGGTGACCTGTTACTATATACTGCAACATAGTACCCACGTTTCAAACATGGTTTTGGATTTATTTAAATGGGCCCCAGGATGTACAAATGGACCCCATGCTGAGTGGTGACACGTTATAGGAAAACCTAAAGTTGTGAGTTATAGAAAAACCTAAAGTGACGACAGTTTTTGTTATAACAACTTGCTCTAATTCTGTTCTTGTAGATAAAAAAAGATAAGATTTTAAATATCGAGTTTTTGAGACCATATTTACTTTTAACTTGATTTTTCAAGAAACAAAAAAGAAGAAAATTCTCCCAAAGAAAGGTTACAAGACATTATGATGGTACATATTTCACAATGTTCAGAACATCATGGAGTTTAAAACCAGCTCTTATACAAGAAAAACACCAAAACTGCCAAAAGCTTTTATGAATTTAGGATACATGAATTATTAGCTCTTGATACTCAGTGTCGGAAGTGCCTCACACCAGTGAAGACTAATGAAACGTTATATTTGTCACAGCAGTCAATTGCATCGTTGTCCCTTATACTACCACCGGGCTCAGCAATAACACCAATCCCACTTTGACATGCTTCCTCAACCGCATCGTTCCATGCTGTTCACAGAACAATCTCAGTTATTTACAAAGTACATATGGAGCATTAAGTTGTTACAATGAGACTGGTTAAGAAATTACCAAATGGGAAAAAGGCGTCACTGGCCAAAGCAGCTCCTTTGACCTCATCCCCTGCTTTCCTCACAGCTATTCTCAAACTATCCACACGATTTGGCTGCCCACTTCCCATACCTAACATACAGTTGTTCTGCCACAAGATAATTAAGGTTAGCACTAGACGTGTCAAAATGGGCAGATTGGGTGATAGTCAAAACAGGTCATTGGGTGCAGGTTGGATTAACCTAAGAACACTTTTCGAGTTTTAAATATATTTTTTATAAATAATATACGGATCATCTACGCAAAGGCCATCCATTTTTTTTTTGTTTTTTTAACCTTAACTATTGTTCCTAAGTATATAGACATTGCCACATCTAGTTAGAATATTGTCCTGCATGACATTACAAATATGATGAGACCAGTTGTGGTGAGAACTAACCTTTGCGATTACAATAGCATTGCTCTTGACGTGTTTCACACACAACCATGCAAACTTTGCATCACTAAGCTCACTCTCTTCTGGTGCCTTCTTGGACTTTACATCAAATTTAATCTCTTCTGGTGTTAGATCATCTGAATCCTGAGCTAACCAACCTCCACCTACTTGTCTAAGTGAGAGTTTCCCTCTGCTGTTTTTCTTTGCTTCAAGAATTCTTAAAGTCTTTGACTTTCCACGAAGGATCTCAAGACCCTTTTCGCTATAGCTAGGAGCAACTACAATCTCATAGAACATCCGGGTTTCACCGTCTGTTGGGCTTCTGAATTCACGGATATCCTTTGCAAGAGCCTTTAGAACAAAGAGATATGCATAATAAGGATAAATACCAAAAGAGATGTTAAACAGAAAATAGTATTTAGAATCACTTGTCGAGATATTAAATCAGTCGGTGAAATGGATTCACAAAGGTAGAAATTCAACTGACCTCATCGACTTCTGTGTTGAAGGCTACAATACCACCAAATGCACTCACTGGGTCGGCTTTTACAGCTAACCTATATGCTTCAATCAGGTCATCACGTGAAGCTACCCCACAAGGATTTGTGTGCTTTACAACAACACATGTTGGTTTTTCAAACTCACAAACACAGTTCCAAGCTGCATCAGCATCCAAATAATTATTATATGACATTTCCTGCATGGAAAGAACGACATGACTGTTACATTACCAAACTTATTCATTACTGCAGAACTTACTGCTTCAATAAAGCAAATATGAATGTTATGCATGATACAATGGAGTCTCACCTTCCCGTGGTGTTGGATAGCTGTAGCAATACCACCACCATTAACCTCAGACAAGCTACTGTCTGTGTAAAATGCAGCCTTCTGATGGGGATTTTCACCATAGCGAAGTGAACTCTTGAGAGTGAGTGGCACAGTAAAGCTTGGTGAAAATTTATCTGCAAGCATAAGTAAGAGTACATTAAGTCTAATATTGCATCTAAACAATATCTGAGCGTATAGTCAGCTAGAATATAGAATTTATTGGTGAACCGAATAGAAGAGAGTACCTCCTTCGGTCTGCTTCCACAACCATTCAGAAACTGCAGAATCATAAGCAGCACAATGTTGGAAAGCTTTCCATGCCAGCTTTCTTCGAAATTGTTGGTCATCCTTGTTTCCTTTCAGGAATTCTAGAAGTACAGGATAGTCTTCTGAATCAACTACAACCAAGACATCCTTGTGGTTCTGTTCAAAGAATTACACTACACTAAATTAAACACAACACAGACAGGAAGGTAGGGCTACCCAAAATATGAGTAACGCTATATCCTCCTAAATTTCTTCCTACTTATCCTCCTAATTGACCGTTCAAAATCCATTCACACACAGAAAAAAAAAATCACGTAATCTTGCGTCTATTTTTAAGATTTGTAGACACATGTTTAGTAGGATATATAATTACTTTGAAGTAACATAGTTCAAAAAGCAAACTATTTGATAACAATTCATTAATCTCTATACTATTGTAGTTTTAAGAAAATTTAACAGGCACATAGAATGTTTAAGTTGAGTTAGAGTAGCAACCTTTGCTGCCGCTCTGATCATTGTAGGGCCGCCAATGTCGATGTTCTCAATTCCATCATCAAATGTAACTCCATTGGCAGAAGAAACTTTTGCATAGAAGGGATATAAATTTACAATGACCAGTTCAAATGTACCTACAAATTAGAAGTCTTTAAGTATCTTCGAAAAGCAGATATGACAAACCAAGTCAAAGTGCTGATTTACAGCACAAATAACCTTTTGTGGGATAATTCATCAGGGTATCCTTTATGTAACTTACCAATACTGTGTTTCTCTAAAGCTTCCATGTGATGGCTTTGGTCTCTTCTAGCAAGAATGCCGCCATGTACATTGGGATGTAATGTTTTTACACGACCATCAAGCTGCAAAAGATAGTAAAGGTATTTAATTTTGTAAATCGCATTAACCAATGAAAGATGTATTTTTGACAATGGTTACCATTTCAGGGAAATTGGTAAGCTCTTCAACTTTTGTTACAGAGATTCCAGCTTTCTCAAGAGCGGATGCTGTTCCTCCGGTGGACACAATTGTGTACCTGCGTATTCGCGTCACAGACTTCATATTAGTTTCCGGGTGCAGAATAACTTATAGAGCACATGTTTATGCACAGAATGACATAAATACACATAATTGTCTAGACAGCTAAACTTAACGCACGAAACGTATCAAAGATGAATATCAACTCACGAGTGCAGCCGATTACAAAGATCACAGTTAAAAAGGAGATGTTATCAAATATAATGTTAGTAATAAAGTTTCTATAATTAGCAGCTTACCCTAATTCTTGAAGTCCGGCCGCAAGAAGGTCCAAATTCTTCTTGTCCGACAATGAAATTAACGCATTCTTGCTTCCTGAAAAAGAGTACACATAACATAAGTAAGGTAAAAAGTATAAAATCAGAAGTAACGTAAATATCAAGTGTTAGGTCTCTGCACTCTTCATGCTCCTTAACGGATTCTCATGGACCAATTCAATGTCTAGTTTCTATAACAACACTATAAAGAAGCACACACACACACACACACATGTAATCATGTATGCCTCATGGAGTAACATCGCACAAAAACCTTAGCAATAAATGAAAGGGATAATAACAAAAAAATGTATCCAACTTGTCCATTTTTGTTAAAACACAAACCTCTCAAATTTCGACCTTCGTGTGTATTTTGTTCATGTAAAATGACCATTTTACCCTTCGATAAAAACGTAAGGGTAAAATGGTCAAAAATACATACAAAGGTCGAAATTTGAAAGGTGTGTGTTCTAATTAAAAAAAATAAAATAAAAAAAATAAAAAAATGACAAGTTAGATACATTTTTTTTTTTTTTGTTATTATCCCTAAACGAAACTAAGACGATATAAACAACAAGTACTAGTTTATTCTAACACAGTGGCGGCGATTAGCATGTGCAAGTGGTGCAACCGCACCGGGGCCCCCAATTTAGTATACATCCATTAATATTTATAGTTTTATATATAAACGTTTAGAATTTTTAGTGTCTTTGTTAAATATTATCAAAGTTGAACCGGGCCACATACAAAAAATAGAAGACACACTTTGGGCCACATACAAAAAGTGTGAAAGATTTGGATTATGGGGGCTTCATTTATGATTTCGCACCGGGCCCCTCAAATCAACGGCCCTGTAATCTAACCTTATTATCTTCACTGCCACTGTTTAACCGCATTATGCGTAAACAAAAGTTTAACAGTTGAACTATCTTATGAATTTAAATAATGTTTCATTTTATTTTATATATTCAGCTGGTACATGCACATGCAATGAGAATTGAATTAGAAATATATATAAATATATATATATACCAGATGGAGAAGTAACTGAACCAGCAGAAGCTGCAACAGTTTCAGCCATCGCCTTATTCTGATAACAATTCAATCGAACCGAATATCCTTCAATCTATACACAAAAATAATTAATTATAATAAATTATATAAAATAAGCAGAAAATAATATGAAATGAAATGAAGGGTAGATAGGTAATTTAAGACCTGTTGAAAAGAGAAGCTGGTGGAGAAGAGGGGGGATGATGTGAACGGAAGCTGAGATGAAGTTGCCGGAGATGTACGGCTGAGTACGGCGGTGGTGGTCGGTGGTCCGAAGGTGAGCATCATTTGTTTTCTGAGGGGGGTTTTGGGGGTTTATTTTTATTTTTAGTTAGCGACTTAGCGGCGATGTGAAGCTGACTTTACCCTTTCAAAATAAAAATTGGCCCAAGTTCATTTCACGTTATCTATGGGCCTGCTCTATGCAAACAGATGGCTCGGCCCGGTTTGAACAACAGATTAGAGTCTTTGTTTGACAACAACAGATTTATATCTCGATCTCGAGATTTTACGATTTTATATCCGAATCATACGTAGGATCTTAGCAAGAAGATTCCGATCTTGACCATAGGATCTAAAGATCTAATTCGATCCGATTTTACTTTTTTCAAACTGCAAACTAAAAAAACTACAAAGTTATGGATTATATTTTACATAATTTAAAAAGAACATGTTAATCTTTTAAAATATTTCATATTTATAACTTAGGACTACATTTCCATGAAACATTCATATGATTTTGTGTTTACTATATATAATAATTTGTAAATTTGAATAATATTAAAAAATAATAATAATAATAATAATAATAATAATAATAATAATAACTATTAGGATAATGATATTATAGTAGGATCTTAAGATCCCGGATCTTGCAAAAATGAAACCGATCCTGAATAGGATCCTGATTTTCAAAACCTTGTTTTATAGTTTTCAAAACACTCCAAATCAAAATATTACTTTTAATAGCATTTATTAAACAATTAATGTTTGCATTTAGTATAAGTAGTTATACATATACATTAACAAACGTTATATCAAAACAAACAGCTGTTATTTGCTCCTATTTTCACCTTACAAAAATGACCAAGCTTCACTTGTGTAAAGCAGCATACAAACTAACTTACTTGTCCGCTAAAAATAATATCTACCCTGGTATGATACGTGACAATATTCACAAAGTTATCAAATGAGCGTGTAAGCCAATTGAGATATACACTTTTAAGGGGTGTTTATTTTCCAACTTAATGAGTGGATCCAAACAATTATTTCCTATTTTCATACCCAGTTTGTGATCTATGCTACATATAAAGCATGAATAACTCTCTCTCCAAAATTTTAAGACTTACAAGAAATTAAGCATGGTTTACAACACTTTAATGCACTCAATTTTTAGAATTACAACAAAGTAAGCATATTGTACAACAAAATAAAGCGTGGTGTCATTTTAAGACCAAAATTATATCAAACAACATTAATGCTATTAAAAACACCCCTTCACCAAAAATTACATCCATTTAAGCACAATGTATAGTTGTATACTAGCTGCAACCAATTTTCAGATTTATAACAAAATAAGCATAGTGTACAATAAAATAAGCATGATGTAATTTTCAGACTTACAACATTAATGCTATTAAAGTGGTCAACGTTATTAATGACTATAATGACTACTACTTAGAGCATCCACTATGGAAGTTTAAGAATAGGTCTAAATACTTATGAAGAGGTCCAAGAATTTTTATACCATAGTGAGAAACAATTTCATGCCTAGGTGGCATGAAAAGGTCTAGGATCTTGGAGAGGTCCAAAAAATGTTTATTTCAATTAAATAATAAATGACATTCAAATGTTGGAGCAATTTTATAAACCTCAAAAGGTTTATCCATAGTAGAAATAGGTTCATAACATAAAAAATTTTAAGAATTAATGACATTATAAGATGTGGCAATTTTATAAACCTTTAATAGGTTCATCCATAGTGGATGCCCTTACAAGAAAAGAAACATAATGTACAACACTTTAATGCACATAATTTTCAGACGTACAAGACAAGAAGCATAGTGTACAACAAAACACCACATTAATGCTATTTAATGTAGTCAATTATTTAAATGGTCAATAAATACAACTAATACATTTATTAAAACACCCCTTACATAAGAAATACAAATTATCAAGCATATTGTACAACCAAATTAAACACAATTCATGCATTAAATTTCACTACTACAAATAATAAAGCACATTATAAAAATATTCAATCCCGAACGGGTAACGGGCCAAATGGGCTTGAGCCCGAACGGGCGCAGACCAAACGGGCTCGAGCCCGAACAGGCACGGGCCAACTGGTTCAAGCCCGAACGGGCACGGGCTATACGAAATTCTTGATATCCGTAAATTTATTGTCAAAAAGAACATAATAAACTAAAATACATTATTTATTAAAAATTTTTATTTCAGGCTACCCGCCGCTGTAACGCGCGGGTACCCTACTAATAAACTATTATGATATACAAGTAGCGTATATTTCATATTTTCATACCGGGGTTGTAATAAACAATGCATTCTTCAGTACTATATTATCTTCTTAGCCGACAATTTATATTTCAAATAATCTTATCCTTCAATGCCTTCCAAATCACACAATATAGATATAAAAAATATTAAAGACAAATTTAAGCTTTTGTTCAAAGGTCATTGATATTTCTTTTTCCAGAAAATTATACAGATATATATATCGATTGGGTTGTTGTTCTTGTTGATGTTATAATTGTCAATAGAAAAATAGTTGATTAGGGACATCTTAACTTGAAATGCTCCAAAGGTTTGCAAACCCCACCACATTATAAATGAAGTCCAACAAAATCGTCTGACCATGACTAGTGATGGTCATCTTCACCTTATCAGGATTATGAATTTATATAGAGAAAAAGTAGTGTTGAGCACAAGTCAAAGCACTAAAAGTAAAGAAATGAATAAGAATGGTGATGTCGTGTTAGCCGTTAGGTATAGATATGTGATGATAAGAAACAAAGTTTTGGCTGAGGCCAAGTAGGTGTTCGTGAATCAAGCGATCAAATACAAGAGTGAGTCAAGGCACAATATCAGACACCGCACAACATTTGGTCACAATCATTAACTAAGGCAAGTCGAAGCACAAGAATATGGTATGCCGGATTAGTCGCTACCACTGACCAAACACAAGGATCTTGTACTATGATTGGTCACCATGAGGCTATTAGATTATTACAGTAGTTTGGTTACTAAAACCCAATTGTAAGATCATTTAAGAGTAGAACCATGTTGTTTATATCCAAATTCATGTGATGACATATAGTCCATACTCGGGTTACGAACCTGATTAGTGAACATTACTAACGTCCAATCCCACCACGAGTGGGCTACCATAACAATAATTGGACTACCAATTAGACGGTTTGGGCTCACAGGGCCCAAGCCCGAAGTTATTTATGGATTGGATATGTGATATCTCTTATTAAATAGATATATACCAAATATCCGATATCGGCGAACACGCCGAAGAGTGAGGAGCACAAAACCTTATCGGTTACGTGTATATATATAGGGCATCATAGCTCTCGTCTAAGGTACGACTGACAACCCTAAAACTCTTCACAACCCTAAATCGATTACTTACTCTCACGCTGGAGGATAATCGGGGGTAACAATCCCTCGATAAGCCTAACGGTGTCTGTTGCTTTCTTAGTGCGCAGGTCTCAAGAGCATTAAGATCTAATTGGTACGAGAACAGGAACCCAAATAAGGAACGCTCAACTTTTGTATCAACATCATGATTTTATTGTATCTAGACATGTGTAACCATGCTTATATAACAATATTATAAGCACGGCCAAAAATACAATACCTTTCATAATCTTTCACAAACATAGATGATGCCGAGTAGATGCACCAAGTCGATTATATGAGTGTGTTTGATGCAATCAGTGGAATTAAAAGATTGTAATATAAAAAAACATTTATTTCACAAGTTCTTTATCTCATTGCAACCAAAGTCAAGCTTTATTAATAATTCGTTTAGCTTAGATGACGATGATATTAAAGTTAACCACAATAATATACTTTGAAAGCATATCATATTCTTTGATAGGATATTCTTTAGTGTTTGATTAAAAAAGTAACATATGACAAATAGATAAGATAGTCTTATTTTCAAGATTAGTTTCATGCTTTCTTCAATGGGCCAATTCATTTATACTTAACTTAAACATTATAATTATACATCATAATTTTATATTTCATCAACATGTTTTAAAGTTATTGTAATGCAATAAAAAGTTTGTTTCGAAGAACAAAAAAATTAAATGTTTAGACTAGGTGTAATAAAGGTGCCAAAGTTGAGTTTTGGACCACCCAAGACGCGTCTCCCTAATTACAGAGGTTCCAAACGTGCATCTTTAAGCTCAAAAATGCTAAACTCGGACTTGTGGACAACTAAGTCGTATACTGTGTGTTTTTGTGTTTTGGTGGGGTATATATGTGTAAAAAGAAAAGAGCTGATGTGATGATGAAATAACGATGACAAATGTGATCATGGGTCTCCTTATTATATCTGAGGAATGCTATGCTAATATTCAAATTTTACAAAAAGAAAATTCACACGATAACATGGATGTTTATCGTTGGTGGTTTCACTCTTATAGTATCTCTCTTCTTTTTAGTTAAACCAATCACATATAAACAACTCAATTTTGTGATTTATTATTATTATTATTATTATTATTATTATTATTATTATTTTTAAAGTTTAAGTGATCATAACATTTCTCATTATATCTAGCTTTAGGGTGTGTTTGTTTTAAAAAAAAATCTTACTAGCCCTCTTACTCTTACCAGTAAGAAGCAGTTAGACGTTTTGCTTATTTGTTTTTTGCTTTTGAGTTAGCCCAGTTAAACATATAACATCTTACTCAGTAAGAGGTGGGGAACTTGTCTTACTACCTCTTACTCGATAAGAGATTGAAGACTCGTGTTAATATAATATATTTGATGGTTTATTAACTATGTTATATTTATGATAAAAAGTCTTATTTCATAAATAAATTGCAGAAACGATTACTTAAAATCATTCGGACAATTATGCAAAAACAATCAACATTATTTCGTTCAGATTTAAACTTTCTAACCACCTCTTACTGGTAAGATGTTATAGTCAAATTCAGTCTTAAAACATCTTAATAAAACAAACACACGAATTTATCTTTTCGCTAATTGGATAAGTTAAAATAAATAAATAAATAAACATGTGTGAAATGAAAAATATGATGAGTAGCAACAACAACCAAAGAAGCAAAGGAAAGCACGACTTATCTAGTTATTATTGTTCCACACACATACAGTACAAGTACAACCGACCAGTTCCGTGATCAAAACAAAATCCAACCCAACCCCCCACCCCTTCTTAAAAAAAAACACAGACACAGACACAGACACAGACACAGACACACATGCAATCATCAAAACACTGAGAAATATTAATTCCGTTGCTGTTGTCGTGGAGTCATAATCATGACTCGACGATGCTCTCATTGCAGCAACAACGGCCACAACTCACGCACGTGTCCAACACGTGACACAAAGTTACAATTTTATAATAATAAATTATATAAAATAAGCAGAAAATAATATGAAATGAAATGAAGGATAGATAGGTAATTAAACACCTGTTGAAATGAGAAGCTGGTGGAGAAGAGGGGGGATGATGTGAACGGAAGTTGAAATGAAGTTGCCGGAGATGTACGGCGGAGTACGGCGGTGGTGGTGGTCGGTGGTCCGAAGGTGAGCATCATTTGTTTTCTGAGGGGGGTTTTGGGGGTTTATTTTTATTTTTAGTTAGCGACTTAGCGGCGATGTGAAGCTGACTTTACCCTTTCAAAATAAAAATTGGCCCAAGTTCATTTCACGTTATCTATGGGCCTGCTCTATGCAAACAGATGGCTCGGCCCGGTTTGAACAACAGATTAGTCTTTGTTTGACAACAACAGATTTATATCTCGATCTCGAGATTTTACGATTTTATATCCGAATCATACGTAGGATCTTAGCAAGAAGATTCCGATCTTGACCATAGGATCTAAAGATCTAATTCGATCCGATTTTACTTTTTTCAAACTGCAAACTAAGAAAACTACAAAGTTATGGATTATATTTTACATAATTTAAAAAGAACATGTTAATCTTTTAAAATATTTCATATTTATAACTTAGGACAACATTTTCATGAAACATTCATATAATTTTGTGTTTCCTATATGTAATAATTTGTAAATTTGAATAATATTAAATAATAATAATAATAATAATAATAATAATAATAATAATAATAACTATTAGGATGATATTATAGTAGGATCTTAAGATCCCGATCCGATCTTAAGATTCCGATCTTGCAAAAATGAAACCGATCCTGAATAGGATCCCGATTTTCAAAACCTTGTTTTATAGTTTTCAAAACACTCCAAATCAAAATATTACTTTTAATAGCATTTATTAACAATTAACGTTTGCATTTAGTATAAGTAGTTATACATATACATTAACAAACGTTATATCAAAACAAACAACTGTTATTTGCTCCTATTTTCACCTTACAAAAATGACCAAGCTTCACTTGTGTAAAGCAGCATACAAACTAACTTACTTGTCCGCTAAAAAAAATATCTACCCTGTTATGATACGTGACAATATTCACAAAGTTATCAAATGAGCGTGTAAGCCAATTGAGATATACACTTCTAAGGGGTGTTTATTTTCCAACTTAATGAGTGGATCCAAACAATTATTTCCTATTTTCATACCCAGTTTGTAATCTATGCTACATATAAAGGATGAATAACTCTCTCTCCAAAATTTTAAAACTTACAAGAAATTAAGCATGGTTTACAACACTTTAATGCACCCAATTTTTAGAATTACAACAAAGTAAGCATATTGTACAACAAAATAAAGCGTGGTGTCATTTTAAGACCAAAATTATATCAAACAACATTAATGCTATTAAAAACACCCATTCACCAAAAATTACAACCATTTAAGCACAATGTATAGTTGTATACTAGCTGCAACCAATTTTCAGATTTACAACAAAATAAACATAGTGTACAACAAAATAAGCATGATGTAATTTTCAGACTTATTTTCAGACTTACAACATTAATGCTATTAAAGTGGTCAAAGTTATTAATGACTATAATGACTACTACTTACAAGAAAAGAAACATAATGTACAACACTTTAATGCACATAATTTTCAGACGTACAAAACAAGAAGCATAGTGTACAACAAAACACCACATTAATGCTATTTAATGTAGTCAATTATTTAAATGGTCAATAAATACAACTAATAGAGTTATTAAAACACCCCTTACATAAGAAATACAAATTATCAAGCATATTGTACAACCAAATTAAACACAATTCCTGCATTAAATTTCACTACTATAAATAATAAAACACTTTATAAAAATATTCAATCCCGAACGGGCAACGGGCCAAATGGGCTTGAGCCCGAACGGGCGCAGACCAAACGGGCTCGAGCCCGAACAGGCACGGGCCAACTGGTTCAAGCCTGAACGGGCACGGGCTATACGAAATTCTTGATATCCGTAAATTTATTGTTAAAAAGAACATAATAAACTAAAATACATTATTTATTGAAATTTTTTATTTAAGGCTATCCGCCGCTGTAACGCGCGGGTACCCTACTAGTAAACTATTATGATATACAAGTAGCGTATATTTCATATTTTCATACCGGGGTTGTAATAAACAATGCATTCTTCAGTACTATATTATCTTAGCCGACAATTTATATTTCAAATAATCTTATCCTTCAATGCCTTCCAAATCACAATATAGATATAAAAAATATTAAAGACAAATTTAAGCTTTTGTTCAAAGGTCATTGATATTTCTTTTTCCAGAAAATTATACAGATATATATATCGATTGGGTTGTTGTTCTTGTTGATGTTATAATTGTCAATAGAAAAATAGTTGATTAGGGACATCTTAACTTGAAATGCTCCAAAGGTTTGCAAACCCCACCATATTATAAATGAAGTCAAACAAAATCGTCTTACCATGACTAGTGATGGTCATATTCACCTTATCAGGATTATGAATTTATATAGAGAAAAAGTAGTGTTGAGCACAAGTCAAAGCACTAAAAGTAAAGAAATGAATAAAATGTTGATGTCGTGTAAGATATAGATATGTGATGATCAGAAACAAAGTTTTGGCCTGAGGCCAAGTCGGTGTTCGTGAATCAAGCGATCAAATACAAGAGTGAGTCAAAGCACAATATTAGACATCACGGCATTTGGTCACAATCATTAACTAAGGCAAGTCGAAGCACAAGAATATGGTATGCCGCATTAGTCGCTACCACTGACCAAACACAAGGATCTTGTACTATGCTTGGTCACCATGAGGCTATTAGGAGTAGAACCATGTTGTTTATATCCTAATTAGTCATGATTTGATTGTATGTAGACATAAATACAATACCCTTCATAATCTTTCAAAGACATAGATGATGCCGAGTAGATGCACCAAGTCGATTATATGGGCGCGTTTGATGCAATTAGTGGAGTTAGAGCTTCTAATATATAAAAACTTTTATTTCACAAGTTCGTATGACAAGTAAAACTCTTCTATCTCATTGCAACCAAAGTCAAGCTTTTTTAATATTCGTTTAGCTTAGATGATGATGATGATATTAAAGTTAACCACAATAATATACTTTGGAAGCATATCATATTCTTTGATAGGATATTCTTTAGTGTTTGATTAAAAAAGTAACATATGACAAATAGATAAGATAGTCTTATTTTCAGGATTAGAGTTTCATGCTTTTTTCAATGGGTCAATTCATTTATACTTAACTTAAATATTATAATATTATATATTATGTAACTTACACATTATGATATTATATATCATAATTTCATATTTCATCAACATGTTTTAAAGTTATTGTAATGCAATAAAAAGTTTGTTTTGAAGAAAAATGAAAACTTAATGTTTAGACTAGGGGTGATAAAGGTGCCAAACTGCCAAAGTTGAGTCTTGGACCACCTAAGACGTGTCTCCCTTATTACATAGGTACCAAACGCCCATCTTCAAGCTAAAAAAATGCAAGAGTCGGACTTGTGGACGACCGAGTCATGTTGTGTGTTTTTGTGCGTGTGTATGTGTTTGTGGGATATATATGTGTTTAAATGGGGTATGTTTTGGTAGTGAAATTAGTTGTCTTATTACATTAGGCTGATAATAAAGTTATTTGTAGAAAGAAAAAACTGTTGTGATATTGAAATAAAGATGATAAATGCGATCATGGGTCTCCTTATTATATCTAGCTTTAGTGTAAATATGGATTTATCTAGGGGTGGAAACGAGCCGAGCCGAGCCTGAACCTGAACCTGCCAGAGCTTGAGCTCGGCTCGTTTAAGTTTTAAAAGGCTCGAGCTTGAGCTGGGCTCGTTTCGAGTCTTTAATTTTAAGCTCGAGCTAAGCCTGTTGTATGTTATATATGCTCAGGCTCGGCTCGTTTATACAATTTGGCCATGAAAAGCTAAAGCTTGGCTCGAGCTCGAGCTCGTCTCGTAATATATCTTTATTGGGCTCGTTAATAAGTTCGAGCTCGGCTCGTATATATGATTAATAGTTAAAATATCATATTTCGTTTAGGCTTGCGAGCCCAAACGAGCTTAGGCTCGCAAGCTCAAACGAGCTTTGCATGTAAAGCTCGGGCTCGAGCTTGTTTAAGCTCGGCTCGTTCGAGCTTTTTATCAATCCGATCTCGAGCTTTTCACGGGCGACTCGGCTCATTTCCACCGTGGATTCATCTTTTTGCTAATTGGATAAGTAGAAAAAAAAAACATGTGTGAAATGAAAAATATGATTAGCAACAACAACAACCAAAGAAGCAAAGGAAAGCACGACTTATCTAGTATTATTGTTCCACACATAGACAGTACAAGTACAACCGACCAGTTCCGTGATCAAAACAAAATCCAACCCAACCCCCCACCCCTTCTTAAAAAAAACACAGACACAGACACACATGCAATCATCAAAACACTGATAAATATCAATCCAGTTGCTGTTGTCGTGGAGTCATAATCATGACTCGACGATGCTCTCATTGCAGCAACAACGGCCACAACTCACGCACGTGTCCAACACGTGACACAACTACTGGTGGTGGTGTGAAGCTTTTTGGTGTCCGGTTAACAGAAGGTGGTGGTTCCATAATGAAGAAGAGTGCTAGTATGGGCAACTTATCTGCTCTTTATCATCCCTCCTCTTCTTCATCTTCTCCGGTGGCTGTTTCACCTAATAACGGTGGTTCTCCGGCGAGTAGTGATCGGATTGATGGTGGTGGCGGTGGTGGTGGTGGTTATCTTTCTGATGATCCTAAACGGCGTGCTGTTGCTGTTGATCGAAAAAAAGGTCACTTTTTACCTTCTTTTTTTTTACTTTATAAATTTATTATACTAGATGATTACCCGCGCATATCAGTAACATTTATTTGTGTGTGCAATTATTTTTTTTATGTATGTATGGTGTAAATTAGGCGAGAGTAAATAAAGTTAGTAGTTTAAAGGGTTAATGCTTTCCCATTTGTTCCATTATCAGATACGAACCCAAAATAATACAACAATACCCATCCAACTTTCAAATATTGTTTCATTATCATACTTTTTGTTTGCACCGTTAGTCCTTTTGACTAACGACCGTTTGTAATTAACTTAAAAATATGTTTTTCTTATGTTTTTATACGTTTTCATACATTTCAATCCGTTTTATATGTTTTCGCCCGTTTTCTTTACGTTTTTGTTTGCACCGTTAGTCCTTTTGACTAATGACCGTTTGTAATTAACTCAAAAGTATGTTTTTCTTACGTTTTCTTACATTTTCATACGTTTCTATCCGTTTTTATACGTTTTCTTACGTTTTCATACGTTTTTGCTCATTTTTAAACGTATAAAAACGGACGAAAAGGTATAAAAACGTAAGAAAAACATATTTTTGAGTTAATTACAAACGGTCGTTAGTCAAAAGGACTAACGGTGCAAACAAAAAGTATGATGATGAAACAAAATTTGAAAGTTGGATGGGTATTGTTGTATTATTTTGGGTTCGTATCTGATAATGGAACAAATGGGAAAGTATGTTGCTATTACATGCCATTAACCCTAGTTTAAATTGTAATTAAGTATTTAAATATTTAATAGTGCATTGACTTTTATAAGCGGAGTATTTTAATATTACAACAATATTCACTTTTTAAGTTTTAAGCAAAATGTGTTTTCTCTTTAGAGTATACTAGACGGATATGTACCCCCGCAAAGCGACAGTGTATAGCGGCAAATAGTTATACTTGCGATTTGCGAACTTGTGTTTTGGGGTGACCCTTGATGCAACTTACGAGTTTAATATGTAGTCATTGTGAGAAAAAAAGTATTATGGGTTATAAACGAAAAATGATAAAAGTTTGAGGATTAAACAATATTTAAAATATTAATTTAGTAGTGGATGTTGTTACCTTTTTTTTAATGAATGGTATTTTAGTAATTGAAATGATTTTTTTAAGTTTTCAAGATTAAGGATTAAAAAAATGGTGTAAATGCTTTATAGATAGTATAGATAGATGTGATCGGATGACATTTGAGGTTTTAACCCACCGGCGGCCACCGCCACGCGTCAAACCAGGTTAATCCTCCCTTTTCAGGAGTTTGATGTGACGACTTTGCACCTGATATATTATTATATGTTTATGTGTAATTATTTGAATATGTATTTTATATTATCTTAGGTTTGTACCAGTATGAATTGGATAAAAGTGTTGTGGTCCTTTTTGAGTGGATGACGACTTTGCCTTTAATTATCGCCTTTAGCTTGGAAAAAGCATATTTGGCCAGCTTTATAGAATGTGTGCTGTGTACTTAATAAGCCGCTATCTAGTTGTGAAGAATTCCAGACGGACAGATGATTAATTAGTGTATATGATATTGTGGTTCTTAGGTACAAGAGTGGGGGATATTTTTCTTAGTCTTAGACGGCAACCATCGAGGTTTGTTTGGGGAATGTAGAGACTAGAGATATCTTTATGATACTTATCAGTAAGTTTATTGTACCGTAGAAACTCATGAGTTAAAGATGGCCTGTTAGTTTGTGAAAGCGTTAGGGTCACAAATTAAGCATAATACCTTTTTGGGTAATCATGGTTTCCGACCCTTTTGTCTGTCTAATCCACGAGGTTTGAACCCACCGCCACACAGACTCAAACCAGGTAAAGCCCTCCCTTTTCAGGAGGTTGTCGTGGCCACTTCAGTGTTGTTTGCACCTAGCAGGAATTGAACTTGAGACCTCACACATATGAGTGTAACAGTAACAAGCCTTTATGTCACTAGGCCACCCCAGAGTGGTTAATTTAACAGAAAAACTAAAGATTGCTTAAGATGACAGTATGCTGAGCTTTTCACGACCCAAACTATTTTCCTTGGGAAAGAATAACTAACACTTAGAATGAATATTGAGGTTGATACGGCATGTCTATAGGTGGCCCATCATGGTAGTCTGACTGCTTTCTGTGAAACCTTTGAACTTAAATGGAACTTTACAGTCACACAAGATTACGCAAATCTATCACCGTTTCAGATACTCTGCTAATATCGTAGGACTAACAGCCTCACTAATTTCTCCATAACGCTATAATGATGATCAGGAATAACAAAACATATCCCACCTAACTTCTTGTCTGGGCATACTTGCAACTTCATTTTTTTCCTCAACAACATTATGCTATTTGAAATTTCATGAGCTTTCTGTTATCCACAGTCACCTTCCAAGGTTTTCCGTAAACCTCAAACTTTGGTTTGGCAATTTGACTTGTGTTACAAAGCAAGACATTACCGGTTATAGGCTTGTGCTATGCCATGGCATCCTACTTTGTATACTTTTTGTGACTTAGAATTAGTGTAACCTTACCGTAACAGGGAAATACTTTATCTCACTCTCACATTTGTTCGTGCTTGCTACTATGTTATGAGTATATTACATAAGCTTAATCATAGTTACATATGTTATACGAACTTGTTTCGTCGTAAGAACACACTACGTCACCCCCATCAGATCATGTATTTTCCTGATGTATATGTATCATTGTCAAACTCTTTTTATCAGAGAGTTGGATCCAGAGAAGCGCCTTCATTGTTTACTTCCATGACATAGAGCCAACTCTATTGAAAAGTACTTCATTCTCAACCTGTACACCACGCTGAATATACCAACCCCCTTCCATTTTATATTGCAGAAGCTATATTCCTCAATCTATCACAGGCATTATCGGTATCTTCTCACTATGTGCACACAAATTAACATCAAATACCCTGTCAAGTCACATCATAGTTATCTTCCAAAGGCTCATAAACTCTATACAACAATAGCAAATTATATGCTGAATGTTGACTTGCTTTAGTCGTTTAGCGCTTTCCTAATGTCCATCCCCATAAGCTTATTTGCTAACCTTCAGCTAGCATCAGCTGTAACACCTCCTTGTAATATTTTCTTTTTTGTCCAATTGTTCCACCACCTTGTTTTGAGCAGTTAAACTTCATGTGATGCAGACGTGCCACCTTATGCGATCTCCATATGACTTCCAAATCTAAATGCATGACACCATGAACTCTTCTTATGTCGACAAAGCCAACAAGTTGGATTTTTACCAGTACTAATAGGTTTACTAGACAAGAGTCAGGCTTTTTGAAAGAGTTTTGTGTATTTATTCCTTGAACAGGAATTTTGGCTTAATAAAATTTGACACAAGATTTTGAATAGGACACTAAATAATTGCATTATTGCAGGTACTCCCTGGACAGAGGAGGAACATCGACTGTTCCTACTTGGTCTCCAGAAGTTAGGCAAAGGAGACTGGCGTGGCATTGCACGCAATTATGTCTTATCCAGGACTCCTACTCAGGTTGCCAGCCATGCACAAAAATATTTCATAAGGCAATGCAATTCCACCAGAAGAAAAAGGCGTTCTAGCCTTTTTGACATGGCTCCAGATACGGTTTGTCTTTTTTTTTTTTTTTTTTTTGTTTTTGTTTTTGTTTTTTTCCTTCTGTAATTAGGTACAAAGTTTTATAATTGTTTCATATGCATAATAATTACACGTGTGTCACAGGTGGAAGAATCACCAGAGGATCAATTCGTGCTCCCTCCAGCAGCAGGTGCAGATCATCCTGACAACAACCCATGTTCATTAAAACTCTCGTTAAATCCCGATTCTGATCAATCCATGGAGGCTGCTGCTCCAACTGAAACATTGGAACAAGACATCAAAGAAGAAACTTCAACGACTGTAAAAAGTGATCAGCTTCCACCAACAATGCCTGCATTTTATCCAGCTTACATACCCATTCCATTCCAAGTGTGGCCATCAACCATGACCCCACTTGAAGAACCAACTAATAATAACAACACGGGACCAGATGGGTCTTACCATCGGGTCCTGAAACCAATCCCAGTCCTCTCTAAAGAACCTGTGAATTTAGACGAGCTAGTTGGAAAGTCGTCACAGTTGAGCCTAAAAGACACTGACCATCATTACATTGAACCCTCGTCTCTGTCATTGACATTAATGACTGAACCCTCAAGGCAGTCGGCTTTTCATGCTAGCATTCCGGTGGTTGGTAGCTCGGGTAAAGATAAGGGGGCTGGTAATGGTTTCCTAGCAATTTGATGTGCTGTAGTTCCGTCCAAACTTTGCTATGCAAGGTATTGACTGGGATGTGATGTTAGATTAGTGTGTTTTGTTTTTCCAAATATATTTAATTCTTTTTACTGTATGTAAACTGTGATAGGGAAAATAATATCTAGGTGTTGTTTGTCAATAATTATCTGTGTTTTCTGTAATATAAAAGTGTTTTAACTGATGTGAAGTTTGCTAACAATATGAAAAATGTACTTGGAACACTATTTCCTTTTGGAAACTTAAAATGAGATGAAGAATAACAAAGTTAAAATTGTACAAGTAGTCAAATACAGTAATAAGCTTTGAAATTTGAAAAACTTTCGAAACCTATGTATTGTAGAAAGGGCCAAACTTAGATGTTATATTGGGCTCCTTTTATTGGGCTATGTTATGTGTACAAAGTGTTCTTTAGACTATGGTCCAAGTCCGATGACTATAAAATGACCCATTGAGTAATTGACCATTATATTTTTCAAGTATTTTAGTGTTATTGGGCAATTTTTATTTTTTTAATCTTTTTCAATTTTTTTTTCTTCATTCAAAAGAGAAATATTTTAATAACCAAAATATAAAGATTGCATTTGCATCATTTACTAGTAGATTGGTTTTGGACATACCCAACGGCCAACACTACAATCAAACACAAATTAAATTAGAAAACATAGTCTGAATAGACATCATAGCACCATACTACTATTTTCTTCATATTCTTCATAACAACATCCTTTGTTTAAACATTTTAAAAGTAATACAGTAGTTATACACGTTNGGAAGAATAACAAAGTTAAAATTGTACAAGTAGTTAAATACAGTAATAAGCTTTGAAATTTGAATAACTTTCAAAAACTATGTATTGTTGAAAGGGCCAAACTTAGATGTTATATTGGGCTGTGTTGTGTGCACAAAGTGAGCAGAAAAACCGAAAATCAAAACCGAATTGAACCGAAAATAACCGAACCGAGTTTGTTAAAACCGAACCGAACCGAACTTTTAATTCGGTTCTCGGTTTGGATATGGTTTTAGTAATCAAAACCGAAAACCAAACTGAAAACCGAATTCATATAAACTTATATATTTTTTTATATATCTATATATATAAAAAGATCAATAAAATGTTATATATAAAAAGATCCATATGTATGTATGTATGTATGTATGTACGTACGTACGTAGGTATGTAATAATAAAATTTTATCCTAATATTATTAAAAAATACTTTTCATGTTTGAAATAACTTTTTTGGCTAAATATATTTATATATTTTTCTTTTTTTAAATAAAGTGTGAAACCGAAAATCGAACCGAACCAAACCGAACTAGAATTCAACCGAACCGAACCGAAAACATAATTTGAATTCGGTTTGGTTTGGTTCACGATTTGACTCTAAAAAAACTTTTAACCGAATAACCCGATAACCGAACCAATGAACACCCCTACAAAGTGTTCTTTAGACTATAGTCCAAGTCCGATGATTATAAAATGACCAATTGAGTAATTGACCATATATATTTTTCAAGTATTTTAGTGTTATTGTGCATTTTTTTTTTTTTTTTTTTTTTTTTCAAAAGAGAAATATTTTAATAACCAAAATATAAAGATTGTATCATTTACTAGTAGATTGGTCTTGGACACACCCAACACTACAATCAAACACAAATTAAATTAGAAACATACGGTCTGAATAGACATTATATAACCATGCTACTATTGATAGCCAACAGCTTATTAAGTGGATCAAAAATTCAACCCGAACAAAGAAATTAAAACAACGTTCCCTCTGAGATACAGAATTCACCACTCAAAGATCTCGCTGAGCAAAAACCAACTTGGAAACTTCGTTACAGACACACCACGAGATTCCAAATCAGCTTCCAAGATCACCTCCTAAGTCTGCCAAAAACTAGGATAGCAATGGAATAGAAACAATCTCTAAAACATAGAGAAGGAAATTTAGGAAAATCAAAACTGACTTTTCTCATTCATGATTTCTCAATACATACAGGAGAAAAGGAAAAATAACCACCGACTTAGCTACATTTAGGGAAAGTAAATAACTGCTGTAGAAAAGGTCAAAATAAACTAAAATAACTGGGAAAATAAAATAACATGGAATTAAGGCAAAGTATTCTTGACTGCTATGTAGAAAGACCAGTGGGGGTATTGTCTGCACTTAAGTGATGGAAGGACTTGATTGAATCAAGCTGACCCATGTGTTTCCCACGTAACTCAGGTCAAGCTGTGGGTTCGGGTCAATCATATCAGACGGGTCTTTAGGGGCCTGCCTATCAACTATTCTCTTCATATTCTTCATAACAACATCCCTTGTAAACATTTTTAAAGTAATAGTTATACACATTTATTAAGTTGCTAACATCCGGCTATCATTTGATTCTTCTATCATAATCATTTCCGGCTAACATCCGATTTTTCTATCATAATCATATATGGCTAACTCCGGTTCTACTAACATAATCACACCCGGCTAACTTCGGTTCTACTAACATAATCATATCCAGCTATCATCCAGTTCGTAAACAAAATCATACTCGGCTATTACCCGGTTCATAAACATATATGTACTCAGCTATTATCCATTTCATTAACATCTTCGTACTTGGTTATTACCCGTTTCATAAACATACATAATCGTACTCAGCTATTATCTTGTTCCCGTATCATATCTTACCCGGTTCATAATCATAATCATGTCACATAAGGTGTATTAGTTATGCACTAATCATAAACATACGTAACATAATTTTATTTTTTTATTTTTTGCACTAGGAGAAAAAAGAAAAAAAAAAGAAAAAAAAAAACATTCACAACTATTTTTATGTAGATGGTTGACTCTTTGACCATAATTTTCCCCACTTTCATGTATCACATTCTGAAACACAACATGGAAATGAACTGCAAACCCTAAACCCCATTTCCAAAACTTGGTAAGAATCTCATTCTTGTTGTTTCTCATTTATTTTCTAAAAATATATATGGATGAATTCATTACCACAAGGGAAAAAAATATGGAGTTGGTGTTTGATTGTGTAATGCCTTACATACAAGACAATGATGACCTTAATTCTGTTTCATTAGTTTCTAGGAAGTATTTTGACATCGATTTCTTAACGCGTAAACACGTAACTGTCCATGTGCATTACCTTTCCGACCCCGGACGTTTAAGTCTAAGATTCCCTAATCTCGAGTCGTTAAAACTTAAGTCTTATTCCCATGGACCAGATGCTGCTGACATGTGTCGTAGTCCAGTCACCCCATGGATTCAAGAGATAGCCGTTAAGTTTACGCGTTTGAAATCACTATCTATCCGGAACATGGTTGTGTCTCCTTGTGATCTCCAACTCTTGGCCACAACCTGAGGTGATAGTTTAAGGAGTTTAGAGATTCGTAGGTGTAAAATGTTTTCAGAGGATGGTTTAATGGATATCGCTAGATATTGTATTGATTTGAGAAGTTTGCGTTTAGAAGATAATGAAATAGATGATAATGCGAATGGGAAATGGTTACATGAGTTGGCTTTGCGTAACACGGTTATGGAGTCGTTAGATTTTCATTACCCTTTTAATAGGTACGATATGAAAGATGTTACACGTCTTGCAAACAAATGTACCAACTCGTTAGTATCTCTCAATGTTTTTCCAGTATCTGTAAGTGATTTCAGAAAAGTCTTTAAGCATGCGAACAAGCTGGATCATTTTGGCTATGTGATTATTGATGAAGATTGGTACTATAGGTACTATAGTAGTTTCAGATTCCCCCCGAATATTCGTGGTTTACGTTTTCAGCAGTTGCACGAAGCTTCATTGCCTTTTCTACTCCCTTATCTCAATCAGCTACGGTAATTGGATCTCGGATGTGGAGATCTTGAACATAATTGCCAATGTTTCTTCTTTGAGAGATGTCCCAGTTTGGAAGTTCTAGTTAACCATGATACATGTGGAGACGAGGGATTGCAAGTTATTGGTCAGTTTTGCAAAAAATTGCGCAAACTTACCCATCGTGGGCGGGTGACTCAAATGGGACTTATAGCTCTGGCACAAGGTTGTCCTAATTTGGATTATTTAGAGGTTACTCTCTTAGATATTTCAAATGAGGCTCTCGAGTGTGTAGGAACTCATTTGAAGAATCTGCGTGATTTACGTATATGGTTGGCTATTGAAGAAACAGATTCATGGCTAGACAATGGGATTCGAGCTATGCTAATGAGTTGCAGCAAACTTGAAAAGCTAGATATCGGTCTTCTTGGTCGTGGATTGACGGATGTGGGTTTAAGATACATTGGGAAGTATGGTCATAATTTGAGATCTCTCTCTCTATGCAGTACAGGAGAATCTGATGTAGGACTTTTGGAGTTATCAAAAGGGTGCCCAAAATTAAGAAAGCTAAGATTGAGGTTTTGTCCCTTTAGCGAGCAAGCAGTTGCTACTTTTGTGTTTAGCATCAATCATTCATTAAGATATATTAGGATTGATGATGATTTTTTAATGTTTTGGTACTCACTCGTCCAATGGTTTCTACTTGAGGTAATACTACTGAAAGCTTGACTTGTAATCTGCCATAAACTATTAGATTACAGAGTTTGTATGCATCTTTTTCCAAAAACACTTTTGTCCATTTTTTTTTCAATTCCTTACAAAAGGTGAAGCGCTACCTATGATTACAAAAACAATTTTATTGGTGAATTGGTGATATAGATAGTTTGGTCGGTCTAAGTAACCGGTTTTTTGTTCCTTAACCCCAGTGCCTAAACGTTATGTTTGCTTTTTGCTGATGTGCAGGCACATGCTGGATCTGCTGTGTAAAATTTCAGTGAGAACTGTACACCTGATATTTTGACGCCTTACCTGGATGGAATAGTGAGCAAAGTGCTTGTATTGCTACAGGTAAAACTCTTGAGGACAAGAAGAATATATAAACAGAATCAAGACTGTTTAATATAATTAATATTCATTGGGGTCATTTGTTTAGTTTTACACGGTGTTCATAATGGTTTTTTGTGCAGAATGGTAAACAAATGGTACAAGAAGGGGCTTCGACTGCATCAGTTGCTGATTCATCACAGGTAAGTCGATATAATATAAATATGGCTACTGTCATCATTCATCAGGTCGTATAACTCATAGGGCTAATGTGGGTATTTGATGCATCAATAGGAACAAATCCAAAAGTACTATGATGTAGTTATGCCCAATTTGAAAGCAATATTAGTTAACGCGAATGACAAAGCTAACTGTATGGTTCGAGCTAAGGTCATTGAATGCATTAGTCTGGTGGGAATGGCTGTCGGAAAGGACATATTTAGAGATGATTCTAAGCAGGTAATCATTCACATTTATACATACATTCACTTTCTTGTATGCTTGCATGTTATGACATCGAGTTATCTCAATATCTACTTGACACGCTTGTAGATGTGATTGTGTATGTGCATGTAAAGACTATCTGATGCTTCCACTTCGTAATGCAAATTTTCTCATTGTCGTTCAAAATAACGGAAGTTAGTAATTATAATGTTTTTAGTAATCTTGAAAATGGTTGGTGCTGACCTGCTGTTTCTGTTAGGTGATGGAAATTCTTATGTCCTTGCAAGGAGTTCAAATGGCGACTGATGACCCCACCACAAGTTCTATGCTTCAAGTAAGTGTTATTTCACCAGAAAGCACATCGGAAATCTAGTGTTTGCCCACTTCCTAACTCTGTGTGCGTCTTTGTTGTTGTAGGCATGGGCAGGCTATGCAAGTGTCTGGGCCAGGATTTCCTTCCGTATATGACAGTTGTTATGCCTCCTTTGCTTCAGTCTGCTCAACTTAAACCTAATATGATCATAATATCTGCCAATTCCGATAATGAAAGGTATTATATGCTTTTAGTTTAATGACTTTTAATGTGGTTATGGAACATATCTTATCTGATAATTCTAGCTCAGACTTTTCACGCAATGTTTTTTATTGGTAACTGAAGTTGTATATTCTATAACTTTATGCAGTATGGAGACTATCACACTTGGTGATAAAAGAATAGGGATAAAGACTAGTGTCCTTGAGGAAAAGGCTACAGCTTGCCATACCTTGTGTTGCTATGCAATTGAATTGAAGGAGGGTTTCTTTCCGTGGATTGACCAGGTTTGTCCGCATTGATAATTTGTTGTTAATTAATTATATATTGTTCTAGAGGATTGCTAATATGTTTATTCACTAGGTTGCCCCGATATTAGTGCCGTTTCTCAAATTTTATTTTCACAAAGAAGTTAGGAAAGCAGCTGTTTCAGGTTGGAATGTTGATCCTTTTTTGCAGTTAGTAATATGTTTTCAAGTTACCATTCTTATTTCTTTTCTTTCATTCAGCCATGCCGGATCTTTTGCGATCTTCAAAATTAGCTATAGAGAAAGGGCTTGCTCAAGGCCGTGATGGAACTCATCTAAAACAGCTGTCTGACTACATAGTTCCAGCGTTAGTGGAAGCTTTACATAAGGTAATGGTGGTACTATATATAAAGATTATTAATTTTATTTATTTTTGTTTCTTTCACCTCGTAAAGATATGTGCATACCATATTGGTCGTAATTTTATAAATATATATGCTGCAGGAGCCCGATACAGAAATTATTGCAAAAATGTTGGATGCTTTGAGTGAATGCCTACAGGTTAGTCAATGTGTTTGTTTAAATGTTTCTTTCTGTTTCAGATTGTTTTTCTTTGGTTTGATTTTCTGACATCACCAGCTTGGTATTGTCGTTTCACTGTTTTTTGCTATCCAGTCATATTGCATTGAAATTGAGTAAATTTTATGTACCAAATTTCAAATGATTATTTTTCGTGTTTTAACGAGTGGTTGATACTTGATAGTGTAACTTTTGGTTGCATGTTTGAACCTTTTTAATTGTAGTCTAGTGTATGACGACCATTTCTTTCACTTTGTTGCTACTATTTTTCTCTGATAGTGCTTTGTTCATAAATCTTAAGACTTGAATATGTCCTTCTGACAATTGTTTTTAGATCTCTGGACCACTGCTAGATGAAAACCAAGTCAGAAGCATTGTGGATGAGATAAAGCATGTGATCACTGCCAGTTCAAGCAGAAAGGGAGGACGAGCCGAGAGGACCAACGCTGAAGATTTGGATGCAGAGGAAGGAGAGCTACTTAAAGTGGAAAATGAACAAGAAGAAGAAGTATTTGATCAAGTTCGTTCTTTTGACATTATTGATCAGAACTAGTAGAGGTGGCAATATGGGCTTGTTGGGTAATGGGTTGTGATTCGTAACTGTGTTATGGGTCAAATTGGGTGATTATGGCATGGGTTGGTTTGGGTTGGCTTGACCTGAAACCCTCCAACCTACCATATTAAGCCATTTGATTTCATAAAATTGGTCCATCAGAGATCTAACGCAACTCAAATTGGTCCATTCATAACTAACGGATCGAATTTCCCATTTCCAATTTGAAGTAAAACCATAATTTATTTGAATCATATAAGTTCTCTTTTCTGCCCCACCTTTCGTTGTTACAGGTTGGTGAAGTCTTGGGAACACTAGTAAAAACCTTTAAAGCCTCTTTCTTGCCTTTCTTTGATGAGCTATCGTCTTATCTGATGCCCATGCTGGTAAGTAGCTAATGCTAGCTATTCCTGGACTTTTTTTGAGTTAACCAAATTCTTTTGAGGAGTTTAGCTATTTGGGTAAATAATGATGCACAATTTCACTCAATTGAAGGGCAAGGACAAAACAGCTGAAGAAAGAAGAATTGCTATTTGCATCTTTGACGATGTTGCAGAACAGTGTCATGAAGCAGCTCTAAGGTACAAATACCGCTCTGTGTTTACTTTTTGGTTCAGGTCTCGTTGAAGACATATTTTGTGTCCAAATAATTTCAACTTCCTGTAATTAATCAGTAGTACTCGAATTGGGAAGAGACTTATGTAGGCTAAATTATGTCATATTACAAATTATGTTTAAGTTATAATCTACTCAAATAAAAAAAGTTTTAGGAGGTTTTACGTTGTAGCATGGTTGTAAAACTCGTTAGGCGGTACTCGAATGAGTAATTGGCCTAGATTGGGAGTGTTCTGATTATTTTTATATACAAATTTTGAAATTATATGTATGACATGTTCATAGGGCTATAGAATTGTTCATAGAACCATAGAAATAAACTTATAAAGTAGAACTGTTAACACAATTGTTCAAATACTTCAAACCGAGTTAACTTCAAATGTTAACTGAGCTTTTACCGAGTTGACCGCATTTTGATTGAGTTAGTTCAAGTTTTGACCTTGTAGCAAGTAATTGATTACTCGGCTTTGTAATCCTTGTTTTACAACACTGCGTAGTAGTACTTTGGTTGACTTTTGGTCTGCTTGACCTATTTGACCCATTTTTTTATATACTAATGTTTTGATTTTTTATGTTTGCACTTTTGAGATAATTAATTACTGAATCGACCCATCTACTATTGATTTAATTTCTAACTCTATATTTCTTCAAAGAATGGCTACCTTAATTTCGTATGTTGACTTAATTTTTAATTTGATTTAAAACCAGGTACTATGATACGTATCTTCCCTTAGTCCTTGAAGCATGCAATGATGAGAATTCGGATGTCCGACAGGTATGCATGATTACAGTCTTGATTCTGTGATTCTGTCACTAGTAATTTAGTTACAAACTTACCCTTTTGGATCACATTGTTCAGGCGGCTGTATACGGACTTGGTGTATGTGCAGAACATGGAGGTTCTGTCATAAAGCCTCTTATCGGAGGTAAATTGGATATCATCTAGATAACAATCCACGCACTTTACATTTTATATTGACTTGTTTGCTTGCTTTCGCAGAGGCTCTTACAAGGCTAAATGCTGTGATAAGGCACCCTAATGCTCATCATCCTGATAACGTGATGGTATATGATAATGCTGTTTCCACTTTAGGGAAAGTTTGTCATTTCCATCGTGATAGTATTGATTCAACTCAGGTAGGTCCTTGCTTTGTTTTATTTTCATAGATCTACATCTTTGTTTTTTACAACAGGTTTGGGGGTTTTAGGCATTAAAAGTTAACAGTTTTGACCCATTTGACCCATTTTCTTGTTATTGTTATTATTTTTGATACTATATATAAATGTACTGGCGGTTACACAAGCTAGGTTTGTGAGCTCACTATAATTTTGGTGGAGATTGTGAAAATATTTTCTCACATATATTGTACAAGATTTTATTTACCATAGGTAATATGTAAGAAAACAAGATTTACTTTTCATGTAATCATTAATGTCTAATTAATGCCGCAAAATAATAAGGATTTGCTATATCAGTCTTATTTACTTGTTTGACCTGAATTGTCTCATTTACAAGAAAAGGGGTTGAAATTTCTCTTCCAAATTTTCGTTTGCCTAGTTAACAAAATACCATGAAAATACAAAGTATGCCAATACTGAAATACACCAAAAGGATCACAACGTTTACATATTATCAAAATTTATTCAATATTCTTTTATTAGTAGTATGTACCAATTTGTCTAATGTTTTATTTGTATTATTTTTGCTTCTATTAGGACTTTCTTCTCTTTGAAGGGTTTTTGTGTTTTCATCTAAATTTGCTAGTAAATTTGCCAAAAGGACAACGGCGTTAACATTTGTATATTACAATATATCTTTTGACAGGTTATTCCTGCATGGTTAAACTGTTTGCCAATAAAAGGAGATGTTATCGAGGCTAAAGCTGTTCATGAGTTGCTTTCTGTAATGGTTGAAAGGCAAGTAAAATTACATGTTACCAGCATTAGTCATCCAATCTCCTATTTACTTTCATTTGACATCATTAACCTATCTTGTTTTACAGGTCAGACGCGGAACTCTTAGGCTCCAACAATCAAAACCTTCCTAAAATTGTTTCCATTTTTGCCGAGGTTTGTTTACTTCAGTTAATTGGTTCTTTCTATGGAGTGTACTTTTACAATTTGTGTTTGAAAATAATTTCATTCGATAATTTTTTTTGTGGTGTAGATTCTTTGTGCTGGTAAGGACCTTGCTTCAGATCAAACCATAAGCCGCATAATTAATCTTTTGAGACAGCTTCAACAGAAGCTACCACCTGCCATATTGGCTTCAATATGGTCCGCCCTGCAGCCCCAGCAACAATTGGCATTGCAATCCATTCTGTCATCATAATACCAGCGTCATGTCATCACATTAGAGTTTTGAAGCAATGTAGATTTTGGTGATGTACCCCTAGAGAAAGTAAAGGGGGAGGGTTGTACTACTTTGTGAATATTATTCAAAGAGTAAATTGCAAAAATCATCCTTGTGGTTTGCTTAGATTGCATGTTTCATCCCCGGTCTTTCGAAAGTGCAGGCGGCCTCTCTGTGAGCAAATGTTTAGTTCAATTTCGTCCCTCACCAAAGTTGAATGACTAATTTGCCCTCATGCTCTCCCCTTTTGAATTTCTTGGTTTTTATTAATTTTGTAAATAACTCATCATAATCTTCAAAAAAAACTAGAAAATCACATATAAACTTCTTAAGTGTCTATGTAATGACCTCCTTGTCGATCTCAATGCTAATATTCAATCACTCAAGTTGTTGCTCTATTCCACTAATTAAGAAATCAACAACATTATAATTTAAAACCCATCAACTCCATAAAGCATGTTGATTAAAAATATTTCAATGAATACAGTAAAACTAAAAACTGAAAATAAACCCACTTTTGAAGTTTACAGTCCTCTAGACAAAATTTATGCACGAGCCTAATAAAATGTTATCACTTTCAATTCAAGTCTACATATAACACAAAAATATAAAGTGAAACCATCAATTCTACATGTTCTTGCATAATCTGAGAAATAAATAATGTAGGTATGTGTGTATGTGATGTTTTTGTTTAATTTAGGTGAAAGTAGAAAAAAAAAATAGTTTAAAGAATCTGGGTATAAGATGAGGATGGATGAATTTTAATAAAAGCAAATAGAAGTTTAAAAGGAAATTAAAGAGGAAAGAAGATGAGATTAGTCATTTAACTTTGGTGAGAGACGAAATTGAACTCAACATTTGCTCAGTGTGAGGCCGCTGCATTTTCGAAAGATCGGGNTCGTTTCCCGTTCCCGTATCGTTCCCGTATCCCTTTGCCGTTCCCGTTTCCGTGCAACATAGGTTGTACTACTTTGTGAATATTATTCAAAGAGTAAATTGCAAAAATCATCCTTGTGGTTTGCTTAGATTGCATGTTTCATCCCCGGTCTTTCGAAAGTGCAGGCGGCCTCTCTGTGAGCAAATGTTTAGTTCATTTTCGTCCCTCACCAAAGTTGAATAACTAATTTGCCCTCATGCTCTCCCCTTTTGAATTTCTTGGTTTTTATTAATTTTGTAAATAACTCATCATAATCTTCAAAAAAACTTCTGGACAATCAAAAACTTTAGAAAATTACATATAAACTTCTTAAGTGTCTATGTAATGACCTCCTTGTCGATCTCAATGCTAATATTCAATCACTCAAGTTGTTGCTCTATTCCACTAATTAAGAAATCAACAACATTATAATTTAAAACCCATCAACTCCATAAAGCATGTTGATTAAAAATATTTCAATGAATACAGTAAAACTAAAAACTGAAAATAAACCCTCACTTTTGAAGTTTACAGTTCTCTAGACCAAATTTATGCACGAGCCTAATAAAATGTTATCACTTTCAATTGAAGTCTACATATAACACAAAAATATAAAGTGAAACCATCAATTCTACATGTTCTTGCATAATCTGAGAAATAAATAATGTAGGTATGTGTGTATGTGATGTTTTTGTTTAATTTAGGTGAAAGTAGAAAAAAAAAATAGTTTAAAGAATCTGGGTATAAGATGAGGATGGATGAATTTTAATAAAAGCAAATAGAAGTTTAAAAGGAAATTAAAGAGGAAAGAAGATGAAATTAGTCATTCAACTTTGGTGAGAGACGAAATTGAACTCAACATTTGCTCAGTGTGAGGCCGCTGCATTTTCGAAAGATTAGGATGAAACATGTAATCTGAGCAAACCACGAGGATGGTTTTTGCAATTTATTCAAGTTAAAATTGCACAAGTAGTTATATTAAAATGAGTAAATTGCATAAATTGTCCCTGAACTTTGGCCAAATTGTATGTTTCGTCCCAACCATTTCGAAAGTGCAGAAATCGTCCCTATGTGAAACCTTTGAGCAAATTTTCATCCATGGTTGGGACGAAAATTGCATGTTTTAAAAGTACCAAATTGCATGTTTCGTCAGGGACGAAAATTTGCTCAAAGGTTTCCCATAGGTATGATTTCTGCACTTTTGAAATGGTTGAAACGAAACGTGTTTTGGCCAAAGTTTAGGGACGATTAATGCAATTAACTCTATTAAAATTGTACAAGTAGTTATAGTTAAATACAGTAAGAAGCTTTGATATTCGAATAACTTTCAAAAACTATGTAAGCATGTATTGTTAAAGGGGCCAAACTTAGATGTCATATTGGGCTCCTTTTATTGGACTGTGTCATGTGTACAAATTTTACCTTACACTATGGTTCAAGTTCGATGACTATAAAATGATCGATTGACCATTATATTTTTCAAGTATTCTAGTGTTATTGTGCAAAATTTTCATCTTTTTTTTCAATAGATGAAATCTTTTATATGCTGTGTGACAATTCATCATTTTCTTGATTAATAAGAAGCTCAATTGCAAAATCGAGCCTCTTTATTGACTAATAAAAGTCCAAAAAAAATGCACACCACTAATCCTACATCTGGATGTTGTACTGTGTGCATCATCAGCGTAATTTAGTGGTGTACACACCACTTTTAATGGTGTATATATCACCCCCTTTTAAAAATTCGGTGAAAAAAAAATTAAAATACACGTGGTCTTGTGAACTTTTTTTTTGGACTTAAATGTAAATAAACATTAGTTAATAGAATTTACAATATAACATTAAACTTTTAAAAAGAGGCTAATGTTAATACCCTTTAATAATAATAATAATAATAATAATAATAATAATAATAATAATAATAATAGTACTAATAATAATAATAATAGTAGTAGTAGTAATAATACTGATAATAATAATGATAATAATGATAATGATAATGATAATAATAATAATAATAATAATAATAAATAATTACATTAAAAAGTTTCAAACAATCTTAGTTAAGTCCAATATTGCACATAACTTGTGCTATAGTGGCTAGGGGTGTTATCGGGTCGGGTTAGTTGATATTAATAGTTTCTTATATTGTAATGTTTATGGCATGTCACAAACATAGGTTCTATCAAGCCTTTGCTTGAGGTTAATGTTGCAATTCAGCCACATTCAATATGTACTTAATCATTTTTGGTATTAATATATTTTACCGTGGTAACCCTTTACCAAAAAAAAAAAATAATAAAAAAAAAAAATAAAAAAAAATTGACGAATTGTTTTATATAAAAGTAATTTTTTTTAGAAAATAAATGTGTTTATTTAATAACTTAAAATTGATGCCACCATAGCACAAGTTAGAAAAAGCCCGTATATTAATAACCAAAATATAAAGATTGCATCATTTACTAGTAGATTGGTGTTGGACATACCCACCACTACAATCAAACACAAATTAAATTAGAAAACATGCAGGCTGAATATACATCATAGCACCATATGTGTCAAATTGGATGACCCGATTTGATCTGATCTGAACCCGACCCGACCTCGATAAGGCCTTATAGGGTCAGGTTGATTCGGGTCCAATTTAGCTTATTGGGTTTATCGAGTCAACCCGATACATCCATTGTAAACATTCTTAAAGTAATAGTTATACAGGTTTATTAAGTTGTTAATATTGGTCACAAATTATAAATTTATTAGTTATACACGTTTATTAAGTTGCTAATATTGGTCACAAATTATAAATTTTTTGATGTTAATTGATATTACTAATTTTCGAACATACTTTTATTTTATATGGAAACAAATATATATTTTATGCAACAAAAGTGTTCATTAAATAGACAATTCCTAAATTATAAACATAGTAATTTCAGTAAAGCTTTTGCTAATTCCTTTATCGTAATTAATGTAATTGAAACTCATTAATGATATTATTTTTGAAATACATAATAAATGTTCCTATTTAAGCAAATATCCAAAAGGGACCAATTAAAAATACTACAATAATATTTTTCTAACATGTTTCATGATTCTATCATAGTCCAACATTCTCAGTCAACAAGTCAAAGACCAAAAATATATCCACGTGTCACAAAATAATAGGACTGTCATGATTTAACTGTCAACGGTATGTAAACAACACTTAAAATAAACTTGTTCATGCATTCTATCTATCATCAGCATTTACACGCGTTGATGAGTTAATTAAAACTTTTTTTGTTAATCACTTTTCACTAAATTCAACAATAAAAATCCCTAACATTCACATTTCACATCTCTCACATTTCAGCCACCGCTAGCTTACAACCTTAAAAAAAAATCCAATCCATGGCTTCTAGCAGCAACTCACCCGACAAAGATCCTAAGAACTTGTCTGTTCACAACGAGTTTAAGAAGCAAAAGATTGTACCAGGATTGCCTGCTGTTGGTCGTGGTGTGGATCGGGCTGATGAAAAGAAGATGTGCATAGGAAGGAAAAAACAGCTAATAACTTTATTCCAGTCAATGGCTTCAAGCAGCAACTCATCAAACAAAGATCCTGAGAACTTGTCTGATGACGAGTTTGAGGAGCGACAGATTGTACTAGGATCGCCTGCTGTTGAGGAGATGTGTATAGGAAGAAGGAATTTCGGGTTGTCATGGGGGTTTATAACGGATCAAGGTGGAAGGAAGCATATGGAGGATCGGATTGTTTTGTATCCGAATTTTATGTCGATGAAATGTGATACTTTTGGCGGTTGTACTGCGCCGAAGAGTGAGCTTGGGTTGGATGAGTCTCTTGTTCATTACTTTGGTGTCTTTGATGGTCATGGTGGTGATGAGGTAAGAAAATATGTAAATTTTGTTTGATCCTATTTGAGTTCAAGTTTGGATATTTAATTAGCAGCTGATTGTTTTAAGCTGTATTTATTTATTTATTATTTTTTTTTGTGCATTTCAGACTCAGGTTTTATTTTATTTTTCCTGCTAATTAAAATTTGTATATATGTTTTTGTCTAGCAAGTAATTTGAACTGTATATGTGAATTGTTAATTTAATTTATGTCTTAAAATATACTATTGTATATCTTCAAAGGCTCAAAGCTAATATTTTTTGATATATTGTTTACTATTTAGGTGTGTTTATGGCAATTATAAGGAATTGTGTTACACAATCAGTATTCTTTGTATGTGTGTCTTCGAAGAACGAACGTGGATATCCGTATATCTTCAAAATCGATAAATATGTGTTGCAGCTTACATTTTATACAACTAGCTAGCTTACTAACCGTGATAATTTAGTTAAGTGACTAAATGATACATGATATTGTTAGATTCATTATTAGTTATTGACATCACTAGAACACATCTACGAAGTGCACCGTGAGATCTTAAACATGCATGAGTTTGTATAGAAGTGGTTTCTTAAAGTGTTAAACCGCACGTGAATATATAGCAGAGATTGAAAAATTATACGACTACATAGTTAAAGTATATTAGCCACGTAGATTTTGAGAATTTAGTTAAGTGACTAAATGATACATGATATTGTTAGATTCATTATTAGTTATTGACATCACTAGAACACATCTACGAAGTGCACCGTGAGATCTTAAACATGCATGAGTTTGTATAGAAGTGGTTTCTTAAAGTGTTAAACCGCACGTGAATATATAGCAGAGATTGAAAAATTATACGACTACATAGTTAAAGTATATTAGCCATGACAAATTTAGGATTCCAAATCAACTAAAAGGAGAAAAGGATTATTGTGAGACTCTTACATTGCAGAAACCTTATAGAAAATGTGTACCATCCCAACTAATAGATTTTGAAGGACACCTGAAACCGTATGCACGTGATACAACATGAAACTCAATCAACTCTAGATCTGATGTTTAAGTACGTAATAGGCCTAATTGAGTGTGATGCCCAATTAGGCTAATAATAATCAATGGTTGATCAATGAAGTTCATGTTGGTTGAGAAGAAAGACATAATTGCTCACACGAGCAAAAACACATTGTTGAACAATTATTTTGAATTATAGGTGTAAAAATAAGAGACATTCACATTCATATTTACGTACAGAATTCCAAACGACAGAACTATGAAATCTTCTCAACGTGTGCATATATAGTAATACTGTATATAAAGGGGCGGGTTATAACTAAAGTTATTACCAAGATTACTCTTAATTAAAGTGCACTAAAAGAATATCACAGCAGCTCTTTGGAGAGAAAGGGGTGATGTTAGCTCGATCAATTACGTAAACTAGAAAGGTCCGTCACTTAGTGTGTATTTGTGAAACATGTGTTCTTTTTTGATGAGTAACGATAGCATAAACCATAAGGGTCCGTCACATCACTTTTATTATTTGTCAATCATCGCCGTTTCATCCTTTTCATGAGAAGGTATAGAATGAATAGAGCCAGCGGCAAGTTATCATCTAGCTATTTCATTGTTTGAAGATCGATTAGAAAGTTAAGTGTGATTTTATTAAGTAGCATTTGTAGGGATGATGATTATGTGAACCGATACTAATTATATTAGACGGCATGTTCATATGATAGGTATAATGACATTTTAGAAGACGTTGCTGTCTGCATGAATTTATTTATGGACTTACGATCAAATCTTGGAGCAACATGATAAATACATGATGTCTTGTGTGAATACGTTGTAGTGAAATTTATGTCATTTACTCGATGTGACCTTTGACAGCATCGGGTCCAACATATGCAAACTTAATTACCGGTGCTAAAGAGCAGCTTAGGATTTTTTTCCATGATCTGTAGATTTAATTTAGGCCTTGGTCAAAACTTATGCTACAAAAGTGACTATCAGTAGCTTGAACCTAACTGTAATAAGATGAAGGGTGAGAATGATCTATTTTACGTTGACAATATGGATGTCTCAGAAGCTATTTATGGTGCGTTTAGTTGGNATGAGATCTTAAACATGCATGAGTTTGTATAGAAGTGGTTTCTTAAAGTGTTAAACCGACGTGAATATATAGCAGAGATTGAAAAATTATACGACTACATAGTTAAAGTAGATTAGCCACGTAGATTTTGAGAATTTGTAGCACAAATTTAGGATTCCAAATCAACTAAAAGGAGAAAAGGATTATTGTGAGACTCTTACATTGCAGAAACCTTATAGAAAATGTGTACCATCCCAACTAATAGATTTTGAAGGACACCTGAACTGTACGCACGTGATACAACATGAAACTCAATCAAGTCTAGATTTGATGTTTAAGTACGTAATAGGCCTAATTGAGCGACACTTGCAGATAAAAAATGATGCCCAATTAGGCTAATAATAATCAATGGTTGATCAATGAAGTTCATGTTGGTTGAGAAGAAAGACATAATTGCTCACACGAGCAAAAACACATTGTTGAACAATTATTTTGAATTATAGGTGTAAAAATAAGAGACATTCACATTCATATTTACGTACAGAATTCCAAACAACAGAACTATGAAATCTTCTCAACGTGTGCATATATAGTAATACTGTATATAAAGGGGCGGGTTATAACTAAAGTTATTACCAAGATTACTCTTAAAGTGCACTAAAAGAATATCACAGCAGCTCTTTGGAGAGAAAGGGGTGATGTTAGCTCGATCAATTACGTAAACTAGAAAGGTCCGTCACTTAGTGTGTATTTGTGAAACATGTGTTCTTTTTTGATGAGTAACGATAGCATAAACCATAAGGGTCCGTCACATCACTTTTATTATTTGTCAATCATCGCCGTTTCATCCTTTTCATGAGAAGGTATAGAATGAATAGAGCCAGCGGCAAGTTGTCGTCTAGCTATTTCATTGTTTGAAGATCGATTAGAAAGTTAAGTGTGATTTTATTAAGTAGCATTTGTAGGGATGATGATTATGTGAACCGATACTAATTATATTAGACGGCATGTTCATATGATAGGTATAATGACATTTTAGAAGACGTTGCTGTCTGCATGAATTATTTATGGACTTACGATCAAATCTTGGAGCAACATGATAAATACATGATGTCTTGTGTGAATACGTTGTAGTGAAATTTATGTCATTTACTCGATGTCCAACATATGCAAACTTAATTACCGGTGCTAAAGAGCAGCTTAGGATTTTTTTCCATGATCTGTAGATTTAATTTAGGCCTTGATCAAAACTTATGCTACAAAAGTGACTATCAGTAGCTTGAACCTAACTGTAATAAGATGAAGGGTGAGAATGATCTATTTTACATTCACAATATGGATGTCTCAGAAGCTATTTATGGTGCGTTTAGTAGGAGAAAAAATTATCTTGTTTTCTATCTCTAGTTTTGTGAAAATTTGGAAGGGAAAGTTATCTCGACAAAACACTTGAAAATATAGAAAACACATTTAGTTGATGTTTGTATTTTCTATTTTGAAGAAGGGGAAGGAGGGTTGTGGGTTACAAATTAAAGGAAAACAACTAACATTTTGTTTTGTAGTTTTCCTTGTTAAGTTAGGAAATAAGGGATTTTGTGTTTTGCAAAACATTTTGTAGAAAACAATGGTGTTTTCCTCCAACTAAACGCACCCTTATATTTTTGGAAAGTGAAGACCTAATAATTTTAAAGTGGAGAGTGACAGCTTAATTAATTAAATGATTGGATATGCTTAGTTAAGAGTATGTACCATTAATCTGTATGATTTGATAATGTATGATAGAGCATGCTATTAGCCTGCTTACCTTAGCCGAGCTACTCTTTCTCATATGGTTGAGGCCAAAAACAATGAAATGCAATATTAGTTAAAGACTTAAAGCTCCCTGTTTTGGTTATTTCATTAGGCCGCCTGATCTTAATACTAGATATCAATCCTCGCTCCCTGCTGTTTGGATTCGGCTTCCCTACACTCCCTTGCCATTTTTGACACTTGCATACCTTAAAAGTTCTTTGAGACCACATATACGAGGCAGCTTTCGAGTTTTGAGGGAATAGATTGTGGAATAATTGAATATGCGTTAGTAAGGTGGTACTGACAACCTTACTGAGAGCCAAAAAATACTCATTTGGTCGATCACCCTTCTGGATGTAATTGAGCTTACTGCATTGACATTAAAAACTGTTTGATTGTTTTACTACACATTCTTGCATGCACGAAGCTTCCAGCAAAACCATTTGATTACTTAATAACTTGCCCTTGCTAATCATAAATACTTAACTTATGTCAATGGTACTTTTGTGAAAATATGCATTTATGACTATTATAATATATTACAACTATCAGAAACACACAAACTGTGGATCAATTCTGTCTTATGGAATTAACCATTGCATATAACTCTTCAGTTGTTTTCTTATCTTGCTAGATTAGAATATAGTGAGTTTAACGGACTTATGACAACAAGAATATAATCCATATTTTTCTTGGTGACACAGGTAAGTGATTATTGCGCGTACTCATTACACAAAGCCGTGAAAAAAGAATGGTGGCAGTCTGAAGGTCTTATAAATGAATGGATGGAACGGTGGCAGCATTCTCTCACTAAAGGTTATGAGAAGGTCAACAAGGTTTGCGAGATGCATTTTAAGGGTGGATCAACTGCAGTAGTAGTCCTTATTTCAACTTGCCAAATCATTGCTGCTAACTGTGGTGATAGTAGGGCTATTCTTTGCCGCGGGTCGCATACCATCCCTTTGACCAAGGATCATAAGGTATATATTTATTATGCCTAATACAGTAAAACTTTATTTATTTTCAATATATGGAATTTTCACTAACAAACCTTGTAACTGTTATTTTAAACAGCCTGATAGGGAAGATGAGCTGGAGAGGATTAGCAAGAGTGGGGGTCGTGTAGTGAAGGACTTGTGGGGTACAATGAGAGTGAATGGTAATCTTGCAATGTCGAGGACAATAGGTGAACAAAATATCTTCTGAATTCTGGTTTTTTAAGTTTGATATCCATTTTGATGCGTACATAAGTCGGGGTAGGCGACGTAGCAATTTTCCAGAACAAAACGAAATAAACGGGTTAGGGTTGGATGTTAATGGGTTCGGGGTATATACTGGTTAATCCGTGTAACCCTTTTAATAGGGTTTTGGTCATTAAATAGCAATTAACTTTTTCAAACGTACCGATTTGGTACGTGAACTCTGAAAAAGTTGTGTAAATGTAACGAACTTTCATAAATTGTTCCAATGCACATTTTAATGATGTGTCATACCTGATAGTCAGACACATGGCACCATTTTATAACTTGACAATCATCAAAATGTGCATACTGGAACACTTTACGAAAGTTCATTACATTTAAACAACTTTTTGAGAGTTCACGTACCAAACATGACAATGAAAAAAGTTCGTTGCTATTCTATGACCAAAGCCCCTTCTAATATTGTTGAACAAAATGGTTTTAAATGATTCCAAGCTTTCGTCGTTTTATACATTTCTGACCAAACTGGTTTTAACACACATTAAGCTGCAAGAGTGCAAGGCACTTAATTATAAGAGTTCTTTTTTTTAAATGTTGGACTAATATTTGACTTCTGGCGACTAAATTTCAGGAGATAAGCATCTGAAACCATCTGTAATTTCAGTTCCTGAGTTTACTTTCGTGAAGAGGAATCAAGAAGACGAGTGCATAATAATAGCTAGTGATGGCCTGTGGGATGTCTTGTCTAAAGAAGTAGCAGGAGATATGGCTTGTAAACTGCTGCAACAAGTGCGTATATCAGCAAGACCTGATGAACTCCCAACACAATATGTTGCAGGGCATCTTTTAAGCAAAGCACGTTCAAGATCAAGCACTGATAACCTTTCAGTGATTGTTATTGACTTGAAGCCAAAGGGAACGAGCTAGATGCATGTATAGCTCTAAACATGTTGCAATTATGTAACAAAAGTCAATCTATTAGCTATATACAATTTAAATGAAGTTTTTCTAGTTCATATGTGGATAATGGATAACATACATTATTTTCAGTTTAATGTTTCAAGTCTTGTTACTCCATATTTAATATCTTTCTTAGTCTAGTGCTTATGCGCGTATTTATTCTGGAAGTACGGATTTTTAAAGGTGTTGCATATAATATGATGGAGAAAGGGAATCTCCTTCTCTTGTCCCCTAAAAGTCACAAAATCATATTCTGATCCCTTCCCACCCACCCTTGATAAACCCTTTGTTCTTTAATAAAAGCATTAGATGTGACTTTTCACAATACCACTTATAAGTTAAACTGTTCTTAAGTTTGTATCTTATGCTACGCGGTATGTTGAAGATTATCAAAGGCGTGTCTATAGAGGCCAATGACAAGAATTATTGCGTTTTCAAGTGGACGGAACTTCCTAGTTTCATACTTTTGTATTGTAAAATGAATTATCAAGGCTGTTGTTTAGTTGATGACAAAAGTTTCAGATATCGAGTATGGTATTTTAGATATGTTACATAAGCACTACACTCAGCTTCTAATATGCGGGTTATGTGGCAAGATGGACATGATGGTAATGGGTCGTGTGGAACCACTTGGTTGACCCGTAACACGTTCTGTCCAAAATTCTAACTACAGTACTCGTATTATTTTTATGACATAGTTAATTCAGATGTGATTATGATTATATTTTTTCTAAGCATAATCTAGTTCTTTTGAATTTTCCTCCTTTGACCCGTTAGATATAGTAAACCATAACTCATATTGACTGTTAATAACTAAATAACTTGAGATTGACACCTTTACTTACACCTGAAATTTGATAAATTGATGTGAGGGATCTTATTCCTTCATTGTTCTTTTGGGCACAACAAAAAAGAGAATCGTTTAGCAACAAACACAAAAAAATCTGATCCTATTAGTAAATTCTGAGGATAAATAACAAGAAAGATATGACAAGGACCACTAACTATGTGTAACCCCTATGTGCTAATTGTCATGTGGAATAAGTGCTTTTACGTGCACCAAGCCGATTATGATTCAGCTTGGTTTGTGTAAAACATTGCATACAATTATTTATCACACACTGCCTAGAATTTGATACCATTTGGCAGCATAATATAGGCAAAACAGTATGTGTGTAGTCAGTTTATTCTGATGGATATAACCATAATCCAATATCCAAACAGAGAAGAATCGAGGGTCTTATCATGATATGAATTCGTGAAAGGAATGAAAGCGCTGACTTGCATATATTTGAATCATGATTTGTTGTTGTTCCTTGTAATGGTTTATGTCAAAAATGCCACTCATATTAGCATCAAACCTAAATAATTGTTTGTATATTGACACGTACATAACTATAAGCTAATCAACGCATTTGCTAAAAAGCATATACTGTTAAAAACTTAAATTATTCGTTTGAGATATTTTATACCAGATTAATTATTTGTTAGGAGAAGCAGTAAACCTGTGTAGTACTAATCATCGTTTCGCTAAAAAAGCATCACAATAAGCTTTTTAGTGTAAAGATATATTGGTAGGCTAATATTAAAATGTTCCAATGAGATTCAGCCATTCAGGTATGGAGATATTTTCTGATATACTATTAACGTTAACATCTGTGTAGTGTGCTTTTTATGATACCATGAGCCACCCAAAATTTACATTTCATTTTTTGTCGATTGCTTACTAAGGCCCCCCCTCCAAAATACCAACCAAATAAGCGGATATGTTCCGATACAATTTTTAGGTATTTTATATTGCATTGAGGTGAAATTATATATTCATTATTCTTGTATTAGTTGGCTTTTGGACATAGAATGAACCTTTTTTTCTTAGCTTTTCGCTCATATTACCTCCCACCCAAGAATCGAATCCACGTTCCTGTTTTCATGCAAAAGCAGTGAAGGATCGTTAAGCTTCTTTTGTTGCTTTGTATGTCAAATCCAATACTCTTTTTCCTAAATTTGTATCATGTCATATTGTTAATGGGGATGCTATAAACAAATAGAATTTATTTGTGACATGACATGACAATATATTGCTGTCTTTATGAGCCTATAAAACCCCATCCTCCCATTCCATATTTAGCATCAATTTACTTCACTTCACTCTTTCAGTTTAGCAAGCTATTTATAGTGTACGCATACACTCGGTATTTAGATTTTGTGTGTGTTTTCACAAGTGTCATCAAGGGGTCAGCGATGCAAAGAAATCAAATGCATAGGCAGATTGCTAACCTTCGCAAATCTCTTTTCGACCAGGTTGGTTTTACTTAATCATTAGAATGATAGTTGCTGTTATGGTTTTATTATATATATTTATGAGTGAATATGATATAACAAATAAGGAAGAATGAGCAATGCATAAAAAAAGGTTAAAATGGATAAAACAGGAAACTATTATCAAACCATCTTTATATCCATCAATGCACTTTCTCTTGTTGGTTAATCACCTCTAAATATATTTTAATCTAATTACTTGCAGGGATATCTCGACGAACAATTTGTACAGTTAGAGGAGTTGCAAGACAACTCTAATCCAAACTTCGTTGAGGAAGTTTGTTAGCCTTTAATGTTTTAGATCAAATGTTTATTGTTAATGTTTAAGACTTTTAGTTATTATGTAATACATATGATTGTATTTAGTATTGGGTCAGTTTAGTATGTCTGTAATATGGGTCCATATCTGTTAACCCAATAGGCCCATTTGCAGCAGTTAGGGTAGTTATTAGGAAACGGTTACATCCCAAACATCACAACGTTTGGATGTTCATTGATGCCGCTTCATGTAGTATATATAGGATAGGATTCTTTGTAAAGATTAACCCTTCGTATATAATATATCAGAATCATTCAAGGGTTCAACTCTTGTTCTTATATTGTTCTTGATGATGGTTCATACATGATGCTTGTTTGATTATTGATGATCCTGGAAACCTGAAGTATATGAACCTGTGAAAAACGAACATGGTATCAGAGCCAAAGGTTTACAAGATTACAAGTGTGATTCAAGTTTTTGATCAAGAGGATCAAGAAACCGAGAAGGGAGACATCAAGGATGTTGGGGAAGATAATGCATGATCAGAACCAACGGAAGTTGCAAGATAGCAACGAATTCAATCCAACGAAGATTGAAGGAACAAACGTTGACACCAAACATTGACCTCTTTGTTGCGACAAAGGTGGAGAAGAAGACGTCATAAGAACAATTGAAGACCCACGCTTGCAACATAACGCAAACGTTGGACAGAAAAGTGACGTTGCTTGGATTGTAGAAAAGGTATACCGAATAAGAAAAACAATCAAGGATTGTTTTTTGGAATAACGCTCGCAATACAAAGGACAACAACATGAGCATCTTGATCACTTGCTCACAAGGATACCGTCGTGTATTTCTGTAGGTTGTTGTGAAGATACGGTGTGGAACAAAGAAGGAGTATTGTGGAACGCGGACAAGCAATGAGGGAAAGAAGGTTCTAAGCATATCGCTAACTTTGTTGACATACTACCGTCGAGTAGAAGAAGAAAAATAAGCAACTCGCTTGTTTTGAAATAAAAATACCGAGGGGTATTTTGTAGGCTTTGTGTTCACGTAGACTTGAAAAAAAACAACGAAATAACAAGTTTGTTGTTTACCGAGAACTTGAGAGTTCTTTGGAAATAAAGCCGAGACAAAGAGGTCTAGGGCATACACACACCGGTAACCAAGTTGGACGCAAAAGAAAGGAAAAGACAACGTGACAAGAAGTAAACAACGAACAACAACAACACGTTGATAAGAAAGGAAGAAAGAAAGAAAGAGACGCGGAGAATATGAAGATTCAAGACTTAAGCAATCAGGGGGGAAAATGTTGGACCTTGTAATTGCATAAATCTTGAAAGTAAAGGACTGAACTTGTAAATTAGAAAGTTAGTAACCGAATAGCGGTTAAGTTAGTTATTTGTAGGAAGTTAGTTATTTGTGAAAGGGTGTGTCATTTGGTTCACAGCCCTTTGAACAGACATGTCTCTTGGTTCAGTGCCTATATATAGTTTAGTACATGTAAACGTTTTTAGTGTGTCTCTTTGTAACAATGTAACCCACTGTTATATTGAAATGAAATGAATCATCTTCTTCTTTTTGTGTCGATTTGAAACAATTCGTGCCCTAGATACCAAAGATGATGAAGCAGTTGAGACTGTTACAAACGTTTGTTGGATCTAGTTGTGATTTACCATGAAACTGCTCAAGTGCCTTGGGTTGAAAAGCCATTAGAGGTGGGAGAAGCAAGCAAAGATGACTTGTCCATGGACCTACCAGGCCAGAAGGATAAGAGAGTGAAGGATGGAGCAATAGAGACAAGTCAAAATCGTTTTGGTGTTAGTCTTGAAGATGATGAAGAAGACAACATGACAGCAGTCAAGACAGCAATGAACTTTGAAGACATTGCTTGAAGAAACAATGAAGATCACTCAGGAAGAATTTGATGCTAAATCATTAGGGGGGGGGGAAATGTTAGCCTTTAATATTTTAGATCAAATGTTTATTGTTAATGTTTAAGACTTTTAGTTATTATGTAATATGTATGTTTGTATTTAGTATTGGGTCACTTTAGTATGTCTGTAATATGGGTCCATATCTGTTAACCCAATAGGCCCATTCGCAGCAGTTAGGGTAGTTATTAGGAAACGGTTACATCCCAGACATCACAACGTTTGGATGTTCATTGATGCCGCTTCATGTAGTATATATAGGATAGGATTCTTTGTAAAGATTAACCCTTCGTATATAATATATCAGAAACATTCAAGGGTTCAAACCCAATCTCTTGTTCTTATATTGTTCTTGATGATGGTTCATACATGATGCTTGTTTGATTATTGATGATCCTGGAAACCTGAAGTATATGAACCTGTGAAAAACGAACAAAGTTGTCACCTTGTTCTATCGCGATTCTGCTCGTTTTCTTTACAGCATTGATCAAGCCTTGTAAGTAGACTCGTATTCTTTTTTTCATATATGAATAACCCACTCCCAATTTTATGATGAGCTAAACTAATTGAGCCATGATAATATATTTTCAGGGAAAAAAGGCCTATGGATTTTAGTAAATTAGATAGCTTAATGCATCAGTTTAAGAGTAGCAGCACTAGCATCGGAGCCAAAAAAGTCAAAACTGAGTGCATTCACTTCAGAAGTCATTGCAAAGCCAGAAATGCTGAAGGGTACCATAATCTTTTTAACGTCTTACATTTTATCTATTTGTTTGTTATTTATCTAGTTAAAAATTGTGATAAATATAATGCAGATGCAAAAGGACCTACCAACAAGTCAAGAAAGAGTATTCAACTCTGAAAAAGAAGCTTGAAACATTTTTTCAGGTATTTTTGCTATTTCAAAAGGCATGCCGTAAAACATAAAAAGAAAATGTATCTAAAGTTTAAGTCATCGTAACTCCGAAAGACTGGTTTGTATCAGCATTTCGACCGCTAGAATATATCAATGAACGCCGATATTTTGCAACAACGCAAACTAACTGACTCCTCCCAAACTAACCAGTCAACCAGGTGTGGTCAACTAAGTCAAATGAGGGAGAGAGTGATCAATATATGATCCGTTGAAAGCACAGTGTATCCCCGGGTCGTTATGTCCCAGCGAGATTGAAATTGTGTTTTGGAAACGTTTTGGGAATGAGTGATTAGGGAATAGTAACCAGATAAAGATTTGGATTTATTTTTTTTACACTAATGATTGCTTGGAATGATAATTAAACAATATTAACAAATACAGAAATGCAAATAATCCTAAAAACCTAAATGCGTACTGGGAAAGTGGGAAAATGCAAAAATAAACTACAGGGGGTAAAAATGCAACTTTTGCAAACTTAAGATGAAAAGAAAATTAAATTAAAAAGAAAATTATTTTTTTGATTATTTTTAATATTTAATATTAATTAAAAACTATTTAATACTTATAATAACTATTTAACTTAAACTAAATATAATATAATATTATTTAAACAAAGAAAATGAAAATTTATTTTTAAAAACTCTAAAATAACTTAAAAATGATATAAAAACTAAAAATATGTATTTTTGTCTTTTTCTGAATTTAATATTAATTAATTACTAATTATACTAATTAAACTAATTTAATTAATTTAAATTACTAATAATACTAAAAATGACTAAGAAAATTATAAAATATTTTATAAAACTAATTAACCATTACAGGAACCTTAAAAAATTATAAAAAGTTTATAAAAATTATTATTACACTAACTTATTAATTATTTACCTAGTTATTAATTAAAAACTATTTAAACTAATTTAATTAAGAGAAATAGAAAATTAACAGTAATAATTATGAAAATATTTTCTAAAAATCATAAATGACTTATAAAACCTAGGAAAAATATAAAAAAGTACTAGTGATTAAAATTAAACAGTAGAGGATTTTATTTTTGGTTTTTCAATTAAAACTAATTTAACTATTATTAATTATTATAAATACTAAATGAAAAGATAAAAATCTAATAAAATTACTAGAAATACTACAAGATGTAAGGAAATTAATAAAAATATAAAAATGCAAATTACTTAAGAAAAAGCTAAAAAGAAAAATTAAAAAGATAATTAATATTAAATAGAAACTATCACTTAATTTTAAATTGGATTTTTCTGGTTTCTATTTTGGAAAACTATTTTATAACTAAAATTAAGAAACTTTTACAAAAACAAAAAGTTGGGAACTCAAAGATAAGCACTGTGAGTGCTTATTTCCTAGGCAGTTGACTTTTTGGTCAAACAGGCTTAGAATAAGCTTCAATGAGCTGATGTGGGGCCCAAAAGGGTTGATTTAGGTTAGAACAGGCTAAGTGGACCCAAATAAAGCTAAATAAGCAAGATTAGAGCACAGATAAGCAAATAAGCTGGAAAATAAGCAAATCCAAGTCCAAACTGCACACAGAAATGGGACAATCTTAGAGGGCTTATTCAGGTGGGACCCAGTGAGCTTAAGCTCAAAACCTTACTTGCAATGTAAAGCCAGCTAGGTGGTGAGCTCAATGGACCAAGGAACACCCTGTGGGGCCCACTGTGGTGGTTTGTGAGACCCACAAAAGTGAGACAGATGGAGGTGGTGTTGCTGCAGCAAGGGAGATGAATGCCCCTGCAGCTGTGTTTGAGCAAGGGTGGGACCCACAGAAAAATTCCAAAAAATAATATAAAAATATTTCAAGAAACACAAGCTGGGGTACAATGAGCATGCAAAACCTCAAGTATTAAAAGCTAGAAATGAAACAAGGAAGCATCCATGAATATCAGACCATTTTAAGGATCATGCAATTTTGACTTTTAATCATATGATCCTACTTTGACTTTTGTGAATTTGGATTGAATCCTAGCTACTAACAATGATTCAATAAGTTAAAATGAGATGATATTAAGCATTATTAACTAGTTACGAACAGATTTGATGAGAACTTGAACTCAAAATATCAACAGTGCATGAATCAATGAGGTTAAACCTTGATTTTGACTTTTTGCCTAATGATGTATGAATTTTATGCTTAGTATGATCTAATGGTACCTAAACTAGCATGTTACAACATAAAACAACAACAAAATCACAACATGGATCACAGAGATCAGCAAATCTAAACAACCCTTTTCGAAACTTTTTGAAATCAAGTTTTGCAGCCATAAAAAGGGCTTAGGACCTTGGAAAAAAAATCTAAAAATTAAAATAAAAATATCAGTAACTATATAATCTACTAATTAAGCTACAAACCAAATTTCAGCTAAAAAGGACTTAAAATGAAGAAATTAAAAATCAAAAACTTTTTCTGCAGCAAAAAACGACCGAAAAAGGGCTATTTACCCTTGTAAAAAAAATCTAAAAATTAAAATAAAAATACCACTAAGTAAAAAATATATAAGAGTACATTATCCCAAGATTTTATCAGATTTGGTTGAAAATTGAAGAAATGAAAATTCAAAAACGTTTTCTGCTGTTTGGAAGTTTTTGACTTTTTTGATTTTGAACTCTAGTTTGACTTTTTTGAGTTTAGATTGATTCCTACCTACTGATTATGCTATGTTAAGATGAAATGAAACTGAATTAAGCGAAAATAACAACTAATGAACTGAAATATATGATAATGTTACTTGAAAACTCAACAGTGAGTTATTAAAGATCCTACAAATGAGATTTTGACTTTTCTTCAATTGACCACTGGATTTTAAGCCTAATATGACCTAATAGAAACTAAAGGGACATGCATAAACCAAAAACAACAAAAAGAACAAGGCACAACTCCTACAACAGGCTTAATCCAAACACTCCCCTAATATTGGCAATCATGCAAATAAAGCTTACAAAAGCTGAGATAGGCTAAAATCCATGATCCCATAATCTTAATTAGGTGAGATAACACTAAATAAGCATGGATCAATCACTGAATAGGCAGTATGAATGAGCAATCAAAATGCAGTGATGGACTAATTTGAAATAAATTTGAAAACTAAAACTTAAACTAATACCAACAGCTATTGAGACCAAGCTTCAATAAGCAAATACAACCCTAAACTACACACATAACAGAAAATAAGCAGTGAAAAAAACAACAAAATAAGCTTGGCTACAGTAAATTGTATTGAATTTAAGAAATGGCTTACAAAGGTCCTGAGCAAGATCAGAATACCAAGGATCCAAAAGCTTTCCTAATTCTCCCCGTGATGACTCTAAACCAGGCTCCATAAGCTTATTTCTTCTTCTTCTTCCTTTTTTTTTTATTTTTTTTAATTATTTTATTTATGACTATTTTGTTGGATTTTGTTAGTAATTTGAGATTATGAGCTAATATTATTTAACATGCTTTCAAACTTATTAAAGCTTAATCTTAAGCCTAAACTGAGCGGATAAAGTGCAGCAGTAAACAACATCTTACACTGTTCCAATTAAAATGAGAATTTACATTTGAAAAGGAGAACTTGCATTTAACTGAGACGTTGAATTACAACTGAATGATACAAATACACTTAATTAAGTTAAGAGTTAACTTGAAGATGAAAAATTAACACTAGAAGGACTTAAAGTTACAACTAATTTCGAAAATGAAAATTATTACTACTAAACTACACTAGCTACTATCTACTCCTCTTCCTTCTGTTCTTTCTTCAATTTATAGAGACAGTGTGGTTCTGACACTTTTCCACATCACATAATAAGGACCTGGATGCCTGCCATTGATCTTAGGACCCTTAAATAATTTTGGCGGCGGAAAACATATTTATAAGCAATTTGCTTGTGAAAAAGAGTGTGAGGTGAAAGCTAGGGTTTATATGGTAGGGTAGGTTGGGTGGAGGGATGGTGAGCAGAGAAAGGTGCAAGTTTTGGGGGGGTTTGGAGGGGGAGGTCTGTGGGGGGGG
>LBNU01030538.1:107565-118983 GCA_014162995.1 Artemisia annua
AAACCTCCATCATCTCCATATTCAAATTGCTTACCTCACCCACTCAATTTGAATCAAGTCACCAATCACACCTACTATTGTCCTTGTTGCTACTTCCTACAAAAGCAACTTCTTGACTTGAGTCAAGACATTTCATGGATTGAATACCTCCTCACTCGACCTCACCCATTACCTCCACTTGCTCGATACAATCACAATCCTTCCATTCCATATCCACCACCAAAAAACCATTAAAAACATCCTCCATTACCCATCAATAAAATCACCAATCACCCTTTTGTTACCCATGCAAGACCTCTCATGATGGCAACTCGAGTACTTTCTTAGTGTAGTTTTCTAAGATAAACATACATGTATGCCTATGTACTAAGATTATGTGTTGGGCATAATCATTTTGTAACAACTTCATGAATGAATGTTATTGTTATTGCTATGATTTATAATCCATTGTCTTGCCTTATATGCTTTGCTTTATATGTATGCATGCTATATATATATATATATATATATATATATATATATATATATATATATATATATGGTGTGCTATCTAAATATTTTTGCAAGCATTCCATATCTCGATTATTTGCTATGACCTCAAAACGAGGGGGAGTATACATCAAGGGGGAGCTCCAAGTTAATCGGGATAAACCTTTTTGATGCTAACAAAAAGGGGGAGAGTTGATATAAACTCATACTAATACTTGTATATATACTAATTTTCCCTTAATGAGTTTAGATTTTGTAATCATCAAAAAGGGGGAGATTGTTGACATAAATAATGCGTAAAAACGTTATTTATATTTTTCGATATCACTACGTTTTGACGATCACAAAATGTAAAATCATTAAACGTAAGATTACTACGTAAACAAGTATTAAGCTAGTTTATATCATTATATCCAACTTAATCACTTAAGGTATGAATAAACAAGTGCTTAATACATCTCATGATCAAAGGGGTATTTAATTAATTACTACAAAGTTTATTTAATTATATAAACATATTATATATTTTTGAAAAACAATTTTGGTAATAAAGAAAAATGTTTTAATCATACTAAATATATGAATTCAAATTTTTAACCAAAATCAGTTAGTTTTTCACCAAATAAACTTTCCCCACTAAAGACAAAAAAATCTGGCCGTTACAGCTGGGCGGCCCCCTTAATTATAAGGGGCGGCCCCCTTAATTTTAAGGGGGCCGGCCACAATTAAGGGGACCGGCCACGCTCCTGTGTCAGAAAAAGTCAGAATTTTTCTCCTATAAATACCACCTTAATTCTGGTATTTTTCCTCACCTCTTGCACGAAAATTTTCAGATCTAAATCTCTCTAAACATCTTCCAAAACCCTTTGATCATTAGATTACTAATCCTTGTTTCAAGTGATTCAATCCCTCATCATCCACCATCATCCAAAGTGCAAGAGAAGAATACTCCTTCAACCTCAAGTTTAAGAAGTATTGTATATTGATTGTGTATATTGTGTATAGCTCTTGTGTAGTTGTGTTGTGAACATTATAAGTAGTTCTAGGAGTGTTAGTTGTGAATAGAAGTAGGGTAGTGGTGAAGATTAAGTAGTGAAGTAGTGAAGTAGTGAAGAAGTTGTGTTGTGAAGAAGTAGTGACGAAGTTGTGGTGTGCTCAAGTTGTGAAGAAGTCGTGGTGTGTTGTGAGATTGGTTCTAGCTACTATTAGGACCCGACATTTAGCTTTGTGTCGTTAAGCCGGTGTAAGCAAAAGTTGTGTAAGGTTTTCTCCGCCATAAGGGAGCTTGTTGCCATAGTGAAGAAAACTCCCGAGTTAGGTGCTCGGGGAGTGGAGTAGGACGAAGAGGAGATTCGTAGCCGAACCACTATAAATCCTTTGTCTCACGGTGCCATTTTTCCAACTCTATCCTTTTACTTATTTACTTACTTTCACATTTGTCATATCATATACTTGTTGATATCGTTACTTATAATTGTGCAAGTCTATTGGTGAAACATAAAGTTTGAATTGGTGTTTTGATAAACAAGGTTTTTATAAATTAAAAAGACGTAAAACTATTCAACCCCCCCTTCTAGTTTTCCACAAGTTGTAATATTTTGAGTCCTTCGCAGATCTTAGCAATCTGCCAAGAACACTTATGATGGAATACACTTATGTATTTCCCAGTGATTGAGTGGAAACTCCTGCCAGGGTCAACATCAAACAGCCCTGACAGCAGGTCACTTCGGTAATTTCTCGTGGATTACGCTTAGTGTTCGTGGTGGTGTTTCAAAAGGTCTACAGTCGTGGGGTGATCTCCAGCGACTCACCTAATCGTTGGTGTACTTCGGTATGTCAGTGAAAGCCCTTTCGGGGCATCCGATTAGGAACGGCCTTAATAAGGATTAGAGAAAGTCTTCACACTATGCTGTTGACGATCTCGAAGTCCGAACTTGTAAGTGCTGGTATGTTTATTACTAACTAAGTTTTATGCAGCTCAACATACCAAACTTATCATTTTCACCACCATCACTCTAGTTGCACATGCTCATACCAACATCTAAAAGGAGTATTTAGACCGATTCAACCATGGAGATTCACTCAACAAAGATGTATGGGCATGTGGAAAAGGCGTACTCCCACCAGAGACAAAGAAGTTGGCGGTTGCTGCTGATTACTGAGAAGATGCCGATTCATCACCTCATGCTCACACTTCAACATCAAATCTAAAGAAATCATGATCATGGAATGGGCTTCAACTATGCCTCCAAAACTCTGATGAAGAAGATCATGATCCAGAAAGGTGTGAGCATGACTACACAAAGATAGTCGCAACTTCACAAAGAGACACTTCTACTCAAAGATGACTTAAAGATACTTATTTGGATGATGAACACGAAGCAACGCCAAAGATCATCCTACACATTAAGCAAGTCATCTAGAGTCCGCTGCTGAAAGCACAAAGTTCATTGCACTGAAGAATCAACAACTACGAGCTACAAAGATATCGACAAAGATCTCAATGCTGGAATTCAAGATTTAATTTCTGGGGTGACCTCCCTTAGGGGGAGATTGTTAGGAATACGTTTTTTTTCCTATAGAAGATTTGGTCACCCCAAGTATTTTTAAGCATTGTATAGCTCGTAGTATTTAATATAGTAGTTAATACGTAGATTAGTTTATTTAGTATTCGTGGTGTCGGGTCGGATCTTTTACCCTCTGTCAGCCCGCTCCACAGCCTAGTAGAGGCACTCATCCACCTTGTAAGTATAAATACCTTCTCCCACCAAGGGAGAAGGTTGGACCTTTCATTAGTTATGCAATATTTCTCTTGTTCTTTCTCTCTCTAAAAGGCTCCCACTTCTTAACTTTCTCTCTCTAGATTTCTTATACTATTCGATCCATTAACCTCAAGAACCACACGAGTTATGTATTAGTGTATCCTACAGTCCAAAACCGAGAACTCGAAGAAGTGCATTTCACAAGCAGGCATTACTCTTAGCTCTTAAGGATGAAGCAGGAGGAACTTTCACTGACAAAGAACAAAGCTTCATGGCCAATGCTTACTCAGATGATGACACGGAGGATTTGGAAGCAAATGCAGCAGTGATGTTAATGGCTAACATGCAGGAACTTCACATGAGTGATACAGGCCCAGTGTATGACACTGATGGTCTGTCTCAGGTACCTGATCCGAATACATGCATGATACATAAAATTGCATTACCATCTGCACCTGCACCAGAGGAGGAACAGATTATTCAAAATGACTCATTGTTATCCACTCAAGAAGATGAACAAATGAGCACATATGTTACATTTGATGATGATGATTATCAAATTGTTGTTACATTTGATGATGATAATTCTCAAATTAACCCAGTTGTTACATTTGATGATCCAATTGATGACAATAACAATGATAAACTTGAACAAAATGACCCTTCACCTGTTCCAGATCCAGAACTCATGACCTTATTACTGTCCACCCAAGCCCAGGCTCAAAAATGTAATGAAATCAACAAGACATTAAAAGCAAGAATTGCATCATTGACTGTGGATCTTGAGTGTTGTAAAACACTACTAAAAGATTTTGACACAAAAGAAAAACATGAAAAAAGCTTTGAAGTTGCATTTCAAAAAACTTATGTTAAAGAACAAGATTTACTACATCAAATTCGAGAATTAACCGCTTCCAATAACGATTTGATTTAAAATTAGAACAAGAAAAGTTTGAACATAAACAGCAAGTTGACCAACTCAATGCCAAAATTTCAAAAAGAATAACCGAGTTGTACAATTGCCAAGCTAATTTTTTAGAATACAAACAAACATCGAGGAAATGGATTGATTCTTACGTTGATGAAGTTGTTGAATTGGAAAGCAAACTTAAAGAGTTTCAAAATGTTGTTTACAAAACGGGTGAGTCTATCACTACAATACAAAAGTTCACTTTAAAACAAAAACCTAACGGTTATGTTTTTGCTCTTGGTGACGATACACCACGTTTTCTAAAAATGTCACTCAAAGAAATTCTAAAGTTGTATAGTGTAGGACAATTATTTGATGATTCTATTGTACGTGTTGTTGTATATAATTGTGAGGAAGAAGAGGAACATGAAGATGAGAGTCGATCTAAAATGAGCAATGTTTTCTACAACAAACCTTTTGATTACTCAGCATTTCCTGATATAAATGATTCTTTTGCTCCTCAAAAGGAGAAAACTGAACAACCATGGCATTTAACACAAATTTGTGAATCATCTTCTGATATTGGTCCTGTTAAACCAGTGGCACAAATAAATGTTCCTTTACCACCTTCTGGTCAAATTACACCGTTACCTAAACGATGTCTTGTACTTTGGTATTTTGATTCCTTTATGGAAGACATTAAATTCTTAGAACAAGCAATTGAATGTAACACTGAGATAAAAGTTTCCACTTTTCAATCTGCTTACGAAAAAGAAAAGAGAGACTTTTTTCAAAAACAATTTTTGCCATACGTTCAACATTTGCGTCTTTGTGCTACACACTGAGAACATGAACTCCAGAAAGAAGTAACATCCATGATGGAAGTTTTTAATGCAACTGAGCAATCAATTTCAAAACAAAAACGTCGAAACAAAGTTTTGCAAAAAGAGGCAGATCGACTCTTAGAAGATGTTCTCAATGCTGATATTATATCTGTTATTTATTATGAATTCTCTTTAATGAATCTGGTACCTCTATGCTTGTTGATGATCATACTACTAACACTGAAACATTGAGACATTAAAGAGAGAAAATGAGAATATTTCAAAACACAATAATGATGTGCAAAATAAACTTTCAAAAGAGATTTGTCAACTTAAAAAGAAGCTTGAATGGTGTCAAACTCAAAGTCTTGATTTTGAATTAAAATTGCAGAGTCAAAACACTTCAACGTCCTTTCATAATGAAAATGCGGTTTTAAAAAGTCAACTTTCAAAATGTGAAAAGAAAATAGAAGAATTAAAAATTAAAAATGCTGACTGTCAACAAAATCGTGATGACATCTTTCTGTTTAATAAACAACTTGAAGGTGAAATTCAAGAAAAGAAGTACATCATCATTGAATTAAAAGAGAATTGCAAAGATTACGGATTATGAAGAATCAAAGACTACGAGCTAGGAAATTAAATTCATGTAATAGAATGCTAGAATTCAAATTGTAATTTCCGGGGTGACCTCCCTTAGGGGGAGATTGTTAGGAATACGAAAATTCATGTGGAAGGCTCGGTCACCCCGAGTAACGTCTAGCATAGGTTAGCTTGTAGGCTTATTAATTAACGTTTAATTATCACATCACCCATGGAGTCGGGTCGGGTCTTTACCACAGTATGCCTACTCCATAGCCCGTTTAGGGGGCGTTTTGTAAGAACTATAAATACCCTTTCACACCCATGGGAAAGGGTTGGAGCTTCTAATCGAATATCACATCATCTTTCACTTTCTCTCTCTAGAACTCCCACTCCTATCTCTCTCTCTACATAATTCGGCCTAATCATAAGATTGTGTGTGTGTTATGATTTCATATATGTTACAACTTTCAAATTTCGTCCCAAACCAAACAGTGGCCTGGCGCATTGCCTGTGCGTCGGAGTGCCAGTAGTGCGCCAGGAGCAGTTATCCGGTTCGGGGAAATTTGGCTATCTTTGATATTTTATGTGTTTCGAAGGTTTATTTGTCATTATTAAAACATAAGGAGATCTAGTCAATGTTGTCCCAACACTTTCTTCATCATAGCAGCTTTTTCTCTTGCTTCCATGTCCGCGGGTAATGTCTCTAATGCAACATCACATCCCTGTTGTACGATTAAAGCACACATCTTTATTTGCCATAACCCGAAGTCATTCTTCCCATCGAATTTTTCGATGTCAAACCTAGTTATAGAACTAGTCATTTTTCTTATACCTTGCTAAAAAACCTTGTCAAGTTGTTTCTTAACCAACTTTACCGACAAGCTTCACAAGCCGTGTGCAATATTTTTCCCTGTTGCTAAAAACCCTTCTTGCAAATTGAATTAATTAGGAAAGCCCTAAATCCTCGATCTCGAACAAATAAACCCAACCGCTAACTTGAAACCCAAGCAAATCACGATCGAAACTTGAACACAAGAAACCCGCAGCAAAAGCCTTAACTTTGATTAATTTTTTAAAAACCAAAAAATTTAATCATGTGAAGTCGATTAATATATAATAAAATCGATAACCTTTGGACGAAAACCAAAAACACTTATGTTCACGGTAAGTCGATTAAACTAATATATTATCAATCCAATGAATGAAAACAAAATACTTCTGTCACCTTTGTAGTATTTAACCCACACGTGAGATAACATAACCCTACTTTCCCACGTATGACTTGAAGCCTTCTTCAACCTCTCGACGGACCTGCTACTTTCCCGAACCTTGAAATGAACTCGAAACCTTGATCTAGCACTCGAACTTCGATGACCACAATAACTGCTGCTATGAGACCACTTGTTGGATAAACGTCGACAACAACCCCGAAGTTCGATCCCGGAACGCTAGATCGCGAATTGTATCGAGCACAAGTACCAAACATGAGAGACACTATAGACTACAAAGAACTGACAAGAATATGCACAAGTTATACCCTCGTACCAAACCTTTATTAAAAACCTAATAAAGCTAATACAACGAGGTAAAAGAATAAATATCTAGCATCCCCCCTCATCATCTTTATTTATAGAGATGAGGGGTAGAAACCTTAGCTTGCCTTGCACTCCAAGCTAAATAATCATAGTTTATGTCTAACACCTAATCTAATTACAAAGTACACTTAAGTCCCTAATCTATGTTTAAATTTAACAAGTAGATTTTGTTAAAAACAACTTTTCAACTATATCCTTAACAAAGCAAAACTTTGGTATGCGTTTAAACAAGTTCATGTCACATGCATACGTATTAGTGAGCACATAAACTAAGTAGACTCTTACCACAACCATATCATATTAATATCAGCCTTACCCTATACCACATCCGAAACTAAAGATCGAATTACATCACACTGACCACATTGGACACTACGTATAACATAGAGTTAGCAAACGGCTTATTAATAGGAGCCAACACCATAATCCGAGGTTGTACATTAAATTTTCTAAACCACCAATTCAACGTTGAATTATTACCGACCGAACTTAGAAGTTTTGACGTCATCATCGATATGAATTGACCATCCACATACCATGCAAGAACTATCTGACCATGTACCTTAAATTTTCTAAACCACCAGTTCAACGTTGAATTATTACCGACCCAACTTAGAAGTTGATGGTATGAACTATATATGTATTGATCACCAAAGTATCTGTATAATTTTGCAGTGATACATTGATAGTCTTTCAAGCTAACTGTTCATAAGTGTCTCCATTGTAAGGCATGCTACATCTATTAGTATACTCTTCATCTCATGAAAATTGCAAATTTTGAAACCATGTGTGGAAATGCTTTTAAACCTTTTAGAACAACTCTACAGGGACAATAGAAACATTGGAACTGATGGGTGGTAAATTAAGTTTAGCATGAAAACTTTCCTGAAGAGGAAATTGTTGCAATTCTCATGGGATCGGGAGCCCAAGAAGTTCCATCTTCTATCTCTTTTTGATTTTCGCGAACATGTAGATTCTGTAGTCTGTACTTCCTTTTCATCATCTATACATCTATTAGATACGGAGTACAATTATAGTCTAAACTTGTTGGTGGTCCATCATGTATTACGTTGAATTTGCGTTGTTCATTTTTGTATGGGCTTTACCTGCAGGGAAGACTGTTGTTATCAGTGACCAAGCTCTAAAGCTGGAGTTCGTTCCTGACTGGATAGCCATTGATGGAAGTGGGTATATTTGCCTTGAATTCAGTGATGTGTACACAGGTGAGGTTGTCCCTGTCTAGCATCTTTAACTTCTAATGTTCTATAAACCTGGATATAAAATTTTAGCAATGATTCAATTTTAGCAATGATTCACTTGATATCTTAGAGATTGGCTACAAAAAATTCTATTTGGTCAAGAAAACTAAAAAGCATGCATATACAGGTCACATTCATTGACGCTCATGATCAACTTATGCCTGGATTTGATCCTGAGATTTGCAAGTTAACTAAAAGGGTTCTCATAAATCCAAGAAAAATTGACTATCATACTGGTGTATTTGCTAGCAAGGTATTTAGTTGTTTATAAATTTTCTCATCAAGTTCAAACACGTGTTAAGTCACACTGATTATATTCTCTCCTATTTAGAACAGATCACCCCAGCAAAAGATGGAAAACCAGTCATTATTGAGCTTATTGATGCCATGACAAAAGAACTAAAAGAGACACTAGAGGTAATGCAGTCACAATTTGACAAGATTATTGTCTACTCTATACATCAAGACACTTATCAGTGTATAAACTTTATTACCCATGTAGTATTCATATCTTTTAATTTTCTTCTTCTGCTATTTGTATAGGTAGATGCTGCACTAATTGCCACAGGAAGAGCTCCATTTCGGTTTGGAAAATGTATGTCAAACCAGCTTTAAGTAATAATGCAGTAAATAACATGTTATTAGATATCATGATTCTAATGATTTTATGAAGATCAATGTGGAGACTCAACGTGGTTTTGTTCCTGTTGATTATGCGAGTACTTGATGCAAAGGGAAATACGGTCTGTTGCAAAATGAAACTATGAGCTCATATACAAAACAATATCTGTCTAGTCATCACTTAACAATGAAAAATTGATGCATATGGAAAATTGAAGCTTGCTCATGCTGCAAGTGCACAGGGAATTTTAGGTCAGTAATAATACTGCTTTTTTATTATCTATATTAAGTATAACAACACGGTCTTGAATAAACTCTTTAAATAGTTGTGGAACAAGTCACCGGAAAAGATCATGTTCTTAATCATCTAAGTCTCCCAGCTGCTTGCTTCACCCATCCTGATTATCTGCATACAAAGACCAAGAACTTTGGGGAACCAAAAACTTTAGTTACAATCCAACAAAAACAAGACAATCAATACATTCACAAGAATAGCCTGAATAAATCACATAACTACACTCTACGACACTAAGACCATCAAACAAAAGTCTATATACAATTCGGAATTATGTAGTCCATTCGTGTTTCAGGATCCTCATTAACGCATACATGAAAATGTATAAAAAGGTAACGAAGTTTAAGCAAGTGTTCACTTAAAGGAATGAACCTCCATAATGGTCAAAATATAGGGGAGGGCAGTAAAGTAGTCACAATTAAGAGCATAACTCAGAGCAAAACATGTAACACTTGATTGTTTTCTTAGGGGTCAAGACTGTTACTTTTTTTGGGGTTTTCTTCTTTTGGCTCCGTATTGCTCCCAGGAGTTGTTACGGTTGTGGATTATTTAGCTTGACCACTACCATTTAAGATTGTTTTGAGAAGAAAAGTTTCGACTTTACCGTTTGCCACTAGAAGAATTCCTCCTCACGACCTTTCTTATCATATCTTTTCGGCCCTTCCGAACATCAAACTTGCCTTTGATCTTCAGAAGTATGTCAACACCTTCATTCTTCCTTCAAAAGCGTTTCAACCTAGTCCAATAGGCTTCTTGAAAAGACCATAGTATTCAGTCCGGCAAATTGTTCTATTGAGCAACAATTGCACATACCTATCCGAACGGATCGAACAAGTAGCTTCTTAACAAGTTTCCTTGTCTTCATAAACTGTTCCCAAGCTATTGGACTTCAGTTACAATTTTGGCCCATCCTAGCCGCAAAGTCATCGACTGATTCGTTGACTTTCATCTTTTAAAGATTCGAATTCACGTCTCCAAGGTTTTGGCAACCTTTTGGCTTCACGAACCCGATTCAACACCACACATATACTGGTCTTTCAAAAAAAAAAAAGCTTCCCAGATTTCTTTGGAACCGTTGGGTTGGAATTTTAAACTGAAAGACAAGTTCTTCTGAATCGCCTGAAAAGTAACGCAACTGCCAGTGTGATCTTGCTTAAATCAACGACTTGTGTTCCTCTCCTTTGGTTCCAGTGCATCAAGTATTCCATGGACTCGGAACTACCGCTTTCACTCTTATGCCCATTATGTTATAAGTTCGTGCTTGTTAACATTGGACATTGAAGAGCCGTTTTGGAATGTTCAATAGGATGTGGTTGACTCGTCTCGCCTACCATCTTCTTAAACGTCGTTTTGTAAGGTTACAGGTGTAGGTTTGGTTCGATTTCCAGCCACCTTAAGATCACGCTTGATTTACTTCTTTGCTTAGTAACCAAGTAAAGCTTGCACCAACTTTATCCGACTTTCTTGGTGAAAACCACCTTGTGACGACCTTGGAATAAAACCCTCTTGATCGACCCTTGGAGAAAAAAACCTCTGTTGATCGGAACTTCGACTAAGGTTGGAACCCTTCTTAGGTCGACTGCTTTGGAAACCTTTCTGTGAGTCGCTAAGGGTTGAAACCCTTTTAGTCGACATGCTTGGAGACCTGCTGGGCTGGATCGGACTGGGTTGGAGCCTTCTGGCTAGGAGTCGAAAACCTTGCCCTGATACCAATTCAAGACCCAAGTCTGATCGGATACAAGAATCAACACAACCACACGACACGCGCCCAAAAGGCAGAATACTAGAATACGCTCTCTAATATTAATCAGAAAAAGTCCTGACGCTTACAAAAAACTGATTATTTGGATGTTTGTACCTCAACACAAGGCTCGTTGGGTATCATTATTAGGAGGTAAAGAAAACGCTTTTCGTAATCCTTAATACAATTCCCCTGAAAATTAATAAGATAATCCTTATCTTTTAATTAAAGGCTAAAAATAAGGGAATCCTAATATACTAGAACTGATGTAGTTATACCATAAGCTCGGATAGACTCTTCATCTGCTCGGAGGCAAACAGATAGGAATAAGTCCAAC
>LBNU01030539.1:0-18626 GCA_014162995.1 Artemisia annua
GACGAGAGTCCACCTCCCTCTAAGACATCACCTTTGGTAGATGATGACTTAGTTGAAAGTCAAGCTATGAAAAATCAAGTCACCATAGAAAATGACATGGAAGAAGAACCAACAAACAAAGAAATTGTTAATGTTAAAGAGTCCAAAAGTCATCAATTAGATAATGTCATAGGTAAAATTAACGAGAGAACGTTAAGGTCTAAAGCTCAAATTGAAAGTAACTACTTTTGTTTCGTGTCAACCATTGAACCTAAAAATATTAACGAAGCCATTAAAGATGAGTCATGGGTAATAGCCATGCAAGAAGAGTTAAACCAATTTGTTAGGAATGATGTGTGGGCATTAGTTCCTCAACCTAAGAGTCAAACTATAATTGGTACAAAATGGGTTTTTCGAAATAAAATGGATGAAAATGGTGTTGTGTCTAGAAACAAAGCTAGGCTAGTGCACAAGGATATAACCAACAAGAAGTCATTGACTACGATGAAACTTTTGCTCCGGTAGCTAGGCTCGAGTCAATTAGAATCTTACTTGCATATGCATGTGCACACAACTTTAAACTTTTTCAAATGGACGTCAAAAGTGCATTCTTAAACGGTTTCATAAATGAAGAAGTATATGTCGCTCAACCACCGGGCTTCATTGACTTTGAAAAACCTAATCATGTATATAAACTTAAAAAGGCTTTATACGGACTTAAGCAAGCTCCAAAAGCATGGTATGATCGACTCAAAACCTTCTTAGTTGACCATAGGTACATCATGGGCTTAGTTGATAATACTCTCTTCACTAAGAAGAAAGATTCACATATTATCATAGTCCAAATCTATGTTGATGACATTATATTCGGATCAACTTGTCAAGAATTATGCGATGATTTCTCAAAAATCATGCATGACGAGTTTGAAATGAGTATGATGGGAGAACTCAACTTTTTCCTAGGACTCCAAATCAAACAACTAGAAGATGGTATCTTCTTTAACCAATCTAAGTATATTAGGGACATGCTTAGGAAATTTGGATTAGAAGATTCTAAACCAATCAAAACACCCATGTCCACGGAAACTAAACTTATCAAGGATGAGGAAAGTGAATCCGTAGATAGCACTAAATATAGGGGTATGATTGGAAGTCTACTTTACCTAACGGCTAGTAGACCCGACATTATGTTTAGTGTTTGTCTATGTGCTCGTTTTCAAGAAGATCCTAAAGTAATTCATCTTGAAGCCGTTAAAAGGATCTTTAGATACATTAAGGGCACTACACACTTAGGATTATGGTATCCCAAAGGAACGGGAATGGACACCATAGTGTATGCCGACTCGGATCATGCCGGTGACTATGTTGATAGAAAAAGCACAAGTGGTACTTGTACTTTTGTTGGACATTGTCTCACCTCATGGTTCTCTAAGAAGCAAACGGCTCTCGCTATCTCAACAACGGAAGCCGAATACGTTTCGGCCGGAAAGGCATGTCAACAAGCTCTTTGGATGAAGCAAGCTCTTGTCGACTACGGAATTCAACTAAACGACATCTCCATCCTTTGCGACAACAAAGGAGCCATAGATCTTAGTAAGAATCCCGTCCAACATTCCCGAACAAAACACATCGAAATCCGTCATCATTTCCTTCGTGACAACGTCCAAAAAGGAAATATCTCAATTGAGAAAGTCTCTTCCGAAGACAACATAGCCGATATCCTCACAAAACCCCTCAAACGAGAACCATTTAACCTCCTTAGGCTAGGCTTAGGACTCATGGAACCCACATTGTAGTTCTAAACATTAGACAAAAGCCAAAACAAACCTTCTAGCCTTTTTCCTCAGCAGACCCGGCGGAACCCTCAGCCCAAACGGGCGGAACCTTTTCATTGGTTCCGCCGTTTCCGCCGGCCTGCAGATTGTCCATTAGTTTATATTAAACCAAACACCCTTTTCCACCCATCATTTACAAACTGCTACTATTCACTCATCCTCACCCACGAATTTTTGGTCTTGAAACCATCCTCATTGCTCTCTAATCATCATTGTAAGTATACTTAACGTAACTACACTCCTGATCTGAGTCTAGGAATTCTATTTCTTGCACAAAATCAAAAACTTGGGGTTATGCATTAACTTGAGAAATTAATGTAGTAACTTAGGTGTTAAACAAAACTAATCATGTTTCCATAGTTAGGAATTGCATTCTTGTTAACTAGTAACATGTTTACTAAAACACCCCATGTCAAATTTTTGCAAAAATTTCTCACAAATAGGACAAATATATTTTCGTCTCACATTGTGAATACAAAATCAAAACGTTATGTTTAAAACATCACTTGCATAATGTCTCTTGAATGCTAAAGGGAATACATAACCAATATGTATTTTCGGGTACATTCAAACGAAGCTACATTGAAATAGGAGAGTTTGGGTTATCTTTTGTTTTTACAACAAAACTTGCACTACAAAAACGTTTTGAGCATCAAAATGAGTCAAGATAACCGCACCTCCACATGGTTTTCATATAGGCACACACTAGAAAATATACATTGCAATAGTCGGTAACATAGACTAAAATGTGATATTTTATTTTTCTAGGAATCATCATGCCTCCCGTGACTCACTACGATCACAAAGACACCCTTAAGTACCTCCCTAAACATCACAAAACCAAAGGCCTCACCCCAAACCAAATCAACATCTTCAAAGCCCTTGAAAAGCGTTATGTCCACGAGGGTAGAACCATTGACCCATCCTTCCTAGCCGGCACAAACCTACCCGCCGAATTTGCGGCCATCAACTTTGATTGTCTCTTAGAGATTGACGAGCCTATTTGTCCTAGGTTCATTCTAGAGTTCTATGCTTCCATCCACCTCTCCACCGATGATTATGGACGTATGTCTATAAACTTCTCGGCTAGTGGTCATGACTATTCCTTCACCCTAGAAGAGTTCTCTCAAATCCTAGGTATCCCAAACCGTGGTACTTGCATCTATACCGACAAGCATACCCTCTCAACTCTTGACACCCTCATTGACCGTATCCATCCTTATGATACACCTCTTGTGTCAAAAGATGTGCTCCGTGAACACCTCTTTGTTAGGACCACCACAACTAGGAGAACCCGCACGGGTAATGAGGTCAACAAGGATCCATATGGTATGGAACTAAATGAACTCAAGCCCCAATTCGAGAAATGGGAGGAAGTCCTTAGAGCCAATGTCATAAGCACCTTAGGAAACCGGGATCACATCAATGTGTGCCTTTGTTATATGCTCTACTCCTTGTCCGTTAGGCAACCTTTCAACCTTGCCTACTACATGGCCAAAAGGATGGCCGACATTCCCGTGCAAGGCACAACGGCTATGCCGTATGGAATGCTCTTGACCCGTCTCTTTAGGTTCATCTCACCCATTCCTCCAACTCCTAGAGGTCTCCACCTAGACTACTCTCTCATTCGTCACACATTTGTTCCACTTAGTGATAGGAGAGTCTACAAAACCCAAGGCAAACGCCCTCATCCTCCTACCTCATCATCATCATCCTCAATGAGTGAAGATGAGACTTTGCCCAACTCTAGGCTTCCACCTCTAGAATACCTTGCACAACTTCCAACCATTCCTAATGAGTCTGAGGAGTTCAAGCAAACGAAGGGAATGTTCAAGAACATCGGGAGGTTCCTTGGCAAGCTCAAGAAGAAGATGGACCGTCAATGAGTGCGGGTGTGTAGGAGTGTTTGGCAATAGGTGTTAAGTGAACTATTTGGTCGTTTGAACAGTGTTTGTTATGGATTTATGTGTTGGTAGGTTATTTGATACAATTTGGAACATGTATGAACTAACATTGATGCAGGATGACAACATTTGGCTTGTTGTCAAATTTTCAAGTTTATGAAAATTACACTATATATAGTGAAATTCGCTAGCCCTCGGTCAAAGTCCAACCATATGCATGTTTACATGTCCAATTTTTGCACTTCCTAACCAGATATGGATTATATTTTTAGTTTTAGGAGTTTTCGGAAAATTTGAAAATCGTCTTGCGGGTCAAAAACGTGGACTGTCAGTTTTTTTGGGTCTGGCGGAACTGGCGGAACCTTCACCAGGGTTCCGCCAGTACAAATTTCTGGGTACCCCAGAAATAGCCCAACGGAAACGGCGGTACCCTAGAATGGGTTCCGCCCGTGTTATCCGAGGGTTCCGCCAGTACACCTGGACATTTTTCAATCCGTTTTCAAAATTTTGAAAATCAAAACTTCCCCAAATCAACCTTGTTTGTTAGGAACTTATTCCTTGATAGTTTATAACATCATTAGGAGTATTCTAAGAGCCTAAAACAAATAGGAAGTACTTTCCCGCCAAAAACCAAATTTAAACCATAACCACCTCAAGGAACCCTCACACATAAAGGAAGGAACCCTCCCAAAGGATCCTTCCAATCCGTGAATCATATTACCCCAACCAACTTGACAAGACAACTAGGCATTTAGTGCAAATCTTTGTCTTCTTACTCCATCTCCTTCATTGGATTGACTTCCAAATGATGTGACAACATTCATTACTCACCCAAATCATTAGAAACCTCAAAATTTCTATGGCCAAACATCAAATCCAAACACTACCTTCAACATCTCTTCCATCCTATAAATTTAAACCATTTTTAACACCTCAAATCACACCATCACAATCAAAATCCCTTCTCTTAAGAGCCTAAACCACAACCTTGACAATGACAAAGTCAACAATCACCTCACAACCACCTAGACCCATTCGGAAAACCGCCCGAATAAGTGTCAAACCGCTTTGGTCAAGCCAAACCATCAACCTAAGCTCCTCATCTTCGGATGAATTCTCTTCACCCATAAAAAGTGAACACTTTTTAAACCTTGCATCCCCAACTCCATCACCCAAAGGAGCAAATGAACTCACAACTCCACCACCAACAAAATCACCCATTGAACCAACTCCACCAAGTGCACCAATCCAAACATCCAAAACTCCATCACCACCTACACTACCTCACCTAGAACCAATGGAGTTATTTGGATCTCCTCCAACATCACCACACCCATTTGTGCAAGATCTTAATGATCTTCCACCTAGATCAACAAATCCACCACCTTTAGCAAATGAAAAACCAAGCCCATTGTTTGACCACAATGAGCATTTTGATCAACCTCCATCACCTAAACCGTTGTTGTTTCACCCTATTTTCAAAGACATCCATGGTCCTCTTTATGGAGAACCAAACTTTGAAAATCATGATCACCCTAGCCCACCACATTCACAACCTCAAATCTTTGAGTCTTTTCTTCCTTCTTATGACGAAATTCAAAGAATGGTTGAAAACCACCTTCATCAAGCAATGGACTTGCAAACCACATTGCTTGAATCCATTTCAAACCCATCCTCCAACCAAGAAACCAAAACCAACCAACCACCACCATCATCACCAAATGATCCATTTCCACCCACTCATCACCATGCTAGCTCACAATGTGAGCACATGGTCAAAATAGGTGAAAGCATCAAAACCATGCTTCACCAATTTCAAAATGAGACCCGCTTCGCCATACAACACATCCTAGAACGTTTGGATGCTCTTTCCCATCCAAACCATCCCTAGAGCCCTTTTGGAGGCCTTTTGCCCCATTTAGGACGTGTTCAAGTCATCTACTTATAGAAGTAGGACTTTTATTTTTATTCTTGGTTATTTTCCTTTTTATTTTTCTTTTGAAGTAGGAATATAATTTCATTTCTTGTCCTTTGACTTTTTGTAAGTCATAATTTTACTTGAAATGATATTTTCTACTATTGGTTGATCATATATGAGTTGTGATTGTGGATGATTATTTCTCATTATATGTGGTGAATGAACGCTTGTTTATGCATGTAATCACCAACTAACCATTTTTTTGTAGGTTCCAAATCCATGACTTCTTCCTTGATACTCCGAGTTAGGGGAGTAATATTCAAGGGGGAGCGTGAGAATTGCAACTAACCGTTTTCATTGTAGGTTCAAAATCCATGTTTCCCTACTCGGCACTCCTACTAGGGGGAGTATCGACCAAGGGGGAGCATATGGATAAGTTCCGCTACGCTACTCTTCTTTTTGTTTCGACAAAAAGGGGGAGAAATATATCTAAACTTAGTAACTTAAAATGATTTTCATCAATTAAGTAAAACAAGTTTGATATAACATTTTTTTTAAGCTTTAACACTAAAATTTGTGAGTTACTTAAAAACAAAGTTTATGTTTTGTCATCAACAAAAAGGGGGAGATTGTTAATACAAATATCGCTTAAAAACGTTATTTATATTTTACGATCTTTGCTAAGTTTTGTTAATGACAAAGTGTAAACTTTAGTTTTTAGTAAAACATGATTTTAGTTTAAAGTCTTGCATAACTAGATTTTTGCTACATTTACATTTCATATAAAACACAACATTTTCATATTTCTTAAATTAGAAATGTCACATCCCATTTATGGTAAGTTTTGTCACCTTACATTTATGGAAAGATTGTGTGGTTGACTAAACAAAGTTCTTACACAAGGTTTGTGTGTTTGACTCTCCATAGGGTTCTTACACAAGTTTTGTGTTTGACCAAGTATTTATGTGATGTGACTTTGGATGGTTTGGTAAGTTATGGCAAAACATAACTGTCAGACCTTGCGGAACCCTCGTGGTACACGGGCGGAACCCTTCTGAGGGTTCCGCCATATCCGCCAGGCTTGATAGTTGTTTTGCTATAAATACCAAGCCATTTGCTAGCTTTTTTCCTTTATCACTTCTCATCATATTTTGCACATACATTCATATCTTTCATCTAACCCTTAACATCTCATTGTTGTGAATACTCTTTTGTAGCAAAGAAGTTCACAAGTACATATAAAGTTACAAGTATTCAACTCAACGTTGCAAGACTTGTTAGCTTAGCATCGTGTAGACTTTGTATAGTTTACACTTCATTTGATTGTGTGTTATAAGTTGTGATCGATTAGTATTTTTGGCCTTAAAATACATAGTGAAACGGGAGTGGTTGTACCCTTGGTAAAGAACTCGACATCTAGCTTAGTGTCGGTAAAATTGTAAGCGACGTGTAAGGTTTTCTCCGCCGGATAAAGGAGCTTGTTGACTAGTGAAAGAAACTCTCGAGTTGGATACTCGGGGCGTGGACGTAGGGCGAGGAAAAGAGAGTTCCTTGTAGCCGAACCACGATAAACAATGTGTCATGGTTTGATCGTTTCTTTCTTTATACTTGCATATTGTGTATTGTCTTTGTGTTCATATCTTTGATTAAACGGAAAGTTTCAAAAGGTAATTAAACTAAAAACGGGTAAACTATTCAACCCCCCTTCTTTTTTTCCACAAAACCCTAGGTCGAGTTTTACTGTATTTTCAAGGGTTTTTCACCCTTGAAACCTTTATGTTCAATTGAAGATAAGTCTCCATTCAAATCAAATAATATGTCTATGTGTTGCTTGATTATATCTTACGCTTGTCTTTACTTTAACATGCTAGGCTAGGTTTCTCTTGTGTTTGCTTAGATCTAATGAAACCTAGCTATTGATTACTTGTTGTTGGTTTGTTTGTGATTGTTGTTGGTGGGTGATGTCGATGTTAGGCTTAAGAAAACTGGCTAACCTCCTATACGGTAACTTGCTTGAACGTCTTAAGAAACATGAATCGGATGTGTACTACGATTATATGGTTGTATTTAATGCATAAGCGAATTCTAGTGATCCCATGTTAGGAGCCTTTAGTCGGGTCGACATAGGAGTGAAGTAGGAGCTTATAGAGTTAGGGAAGATCGTACACGGCCCTACAAATGGTTTAAAGGAATACAACCCGTCATCCACACAATTATAACAAACCAATTAACCAGTAAAAGATAGCTAGGGAGTAGGGAAATCTAAGTAAACACATTTTTCTCCATATAAGTTTCACAACCTTTTATTTTCTTGTTATTTTATTTTATTTGCAATTGTAATTATTTGGGTTAGTTGAGTAGCAACTAATTCCTCCCACTCTTCCAATACCCTAGATTTTTACTTGCTTTCATAAAACAAAAAAATACAAAAAGAATCATCCCTCAACCCTTAGACCTAATCTAGAGTAGTTTTCAACCCTAACGACATTATTCCCCGAGAGAACGATCAATCCCCCGGTACTTGCCACTTCACTATACTACATCGGTCAGGTACACTGCCTGGTGGGGGTTGTAAGCTTCTCAAGATCCCTTGAGAGGTAAAACCTACTACGAAGGTTGCAAAACCCACGCATCAAGCAGGTTTGCTTATATATGCATGATCCTCGTGAGCCTCATTTCTCTGCTCTTAAGCGGATGTTACGCTATGTTCAAGGGACTCTAGCATATGGTTTATAGTTATTTTCTTCTACTACTGACTCTTTGGTTGCTTGTTCGGATGCTGATTGGGCTGGTTGTCCCACTACTCGCCGGTCTACATTGCTGAGACATGTTGGCAACAACTTACTATCCTGGTCCTCTAAGCAACAACTTACTATCCTGGTCCTCTAAGCGTCCACCAACGCTTTCTCGTTCCAGTGCTGAAGCTGAGTATCGTGGTGTTGCCAATGCTGTTGCTGAGACATGTTGGCTTCGGAATCTACTTCGTGAGCTTCATACACCTTTGTCCTCTGCCACTATTGCTCAACATCAACGGACAAAGCACATAGAGAATTGTTTTCATTTTGTTCGTGATTTGGTTGCTGCTGGTCAGGTTCAAGTTTTCCATGTTCCTTCTCGGTTTCAATATGATGATATTTTTACCAAGGGTTACCATCCGCCTTGTTTGCTGAGTTTCATGACAGCTTGAGTGTTCGGTCTCCTCCTGCTCAAACTGCGGGGGAGTGTTAGACAGTTAGTATTAGACTTGTATTAGGATATTAGGCCCGTGTATATTGGCCCATATTATGTCTTATATAATGTGATGTAACCGAACATTAGAGATCATTCAATACATACGGTTTACTAAATCTTACAATTCCATTATTTTACGATTTTGTTTGTCGTTTTTATGGTTGAACTAGATTACCAAAAGTATCAAGACTATCTAGACTTTTTTGGTCATGGCCATACACACATCTGTTCAACCCAACGAGGGGCCTAGTGGCATCATACTTCAATAGCTAGTTGAAGGAACAAATTCTGTATTGATTGCACGTGTCATTCATATGCTTTAAAATTCTTCTGAAAATAGCTCTTATAACTGCCTTATTCAGAATATCGTTAAACTATAACAAGAAATGGGATCCACACATGTAACACCTGCTTGCATCTCAAGTCTAAGGATTAGAAAAGAAAATCACTTACAAGATTCACTTGATGACGCGATCCATAAAGTGATAATCTTGTTAGTTGGGATAGTCAGATATGCATACTTGTAAATATCATGTGAGTTTGGCAAATACATCTTTTAATATTTCAAGAATATTACCAATCACCAAGATTTGTCTTAATTCAACTACAATCCCGTATAGTTGATCGACAATGGACAATTTAGAATAATGTAATTATTCATGGATTTAAACATGCAAATATACATACAATTAATATTAAATGAAATAACAAATACCATGTTTATTAATTCATTTTATAAATAAAAATTGTTTAACATCCCTTATCCAAATATTAAATAGATCAATGCATGATAATCCTAGTTGAAGAATCATGCCTCAAGATACGACGATTGTACTTGCTGACAAGGCATAGATTTCATTAAAATCAACTAAGCTTTGATCTTTCGGAATTTCGAGAATATTTATTTCAAGAATTCGATTAGTAAAGTTCTTGAACATATATGATAATTTTCTGTATGTGTTTGTATGTGTGCATATATTGACACACTATATTCCATAAGGTGTGTGACATCAACAGACACCTATTGGAGACAATCATCTTTTACCGGCTTCTAAAAGTCAAAAGTATTCTTATTTATTAATGTATAATGCAACTATGCTCTCAGCCGAGCACATCTCGTCCACACTGTTGACATCAAAAATGAAATCCTACCATGACTAGTACTGAGTGTCATCTCAATTAAACTAGCATCAATATATTCAAACAACAATATGCTCTTTTAAAAAACTTTAAACTATGAACATTCCTTTGGTAATGTTTGGTGCCTTCCTAAACTCCAAGTTGTTGACTATGACAACTGCGCAACAATTGCCGCATTGTACATCCATAGAATCTTCATTATTGGGAATGGCTTTAAGCTTAGGAATTAATTTCCAAATCCAAACATACTCCATAAGAATATTTATTCCAATAATTATGTAATGACTTTCAATTAGATACCAATGCTGTCAAATCATTATGCACTTATGCATGATACAACTATTCCTCTACATAATATGATGTATAAAATGAATCATTTAATCAGACTTAAGATTTTATTCATGTTCTATTTTGTCAAAAGATATGTCTTCATTGAGATTTGCTAAATGGTATGGCATGTTGTGTTAAACTTATTTACCGCATATGTTTATAATAATAAACATATATTCCAAATTTGTATGTTTTATTTCCAAAATCTCTCAAGTGAAGTTTCATTCCAAGCTAAGGATTAACATCTAGCTTAGCTGGAATGTTACTTCACATATGTTATACAACATATGCGATTTAAGAAAAATAAACATAATGCTCCCACTAGCTTTTAGGTATACTCAGGAGTTATCTTAGTTTTAGTTAAAAATCTAAACATGGATTTAATAATTAAACATAAGATTCATCGCCTAGATGCAAGCTTTGATCCATACTTGAATTCTTACAGTTTGTACTCTTCAAAAGATTATATGAATTCATAAAACTCCTTTAATTATTTACCGTCCTTGCAAAAATAATTATTCAAGAAAGAGTTTTGATATTCCATTGTCATATTTCATACTAATGAAAACAAGTATGACGATTAATAATCCTGTCACGATGCATGCATTAAATATGTGTACAATATTGTGCTTATGAGCTCGACACAAGAACCAAATTCTCGTTGAAGAAACTCATATTTATTTCATAGTCTAACTGTTTGATTTAACATCAATCAAGTTTCAAAATTGATTATGTTTATGGACAACATCTTAACATTCATAGTATGAGTAATTTACCGAATTCAAGATTCGACAATGCATCTTTATGGTTAACATGTTCACCATGATCCCGTGACTCATATTCCTCAACATTGATAAAATATATCAGTGAAGTGTTTGAGGTATCCTTGCGGATCTATGAATGAGAATAACATCATTATGAGGTTTAACATTTACATGGTTAGCCTCAGTATGACATTCATTAGTGTGTTTAGAAGGTTATGTGTTTTGTTATTGTATCTCTTCAAGAACTAAAAAATGCTCATACTTGCTTTTTGTAAGCAGAGACTATTATATAAATACTTAACATGTAGAATATCAATAAATTTTTCTTTTTCGGACATCACAAAATACATTGACAATTCTTGACTCTAGTTTATTAATAACATGCTTCATAAGAAGTTTAGCAACTTCGGAACTTCAATTTTAAGACATAATGTGAGTCATCACATTCCATAACATGATGGTGTCTTATAAACCTTCCAGGTTGGAGTCTTATCGAATATATACAAGACATACTCAATTTTCTAACCTTAGTAGCATTTGGAGGAAAAAGAGTTAAAGTTATTTGAATCAAACGATACTAATAGAGTTTGATTTTCTTCATTGAACATACCATAAAATTGTGGTATTCCATGAGGATTGATATTGTGAGACAATCCACAATATGTTAGATGAACTTACACTCTTTTGCTTTACATATCAGGCCAACTAAGTCTTACCAATTGGATAATATTATTACCAAGCCAATTGCATGCTTTATAATACAAGTTTTTGAACAAGTCAATGACTTCATGTCCATGTACTGACATTGACAAGAAGACATAAACCTTTATTATCTTGCTATACGTTACTTATAAGTAATTGATCAACTCAAGGACTTCATGTAAATGTCTTAATAAGAAGACATAACAAGTAAAAGTTTACCTTATGTTATAAGTCCTGCAACATTTAAAAGACATCATGTTTGTAGCTTTACAAGAGGAATAAACATGTTTAACTAAAGTACTTATAAACACCTACTATTGGCTTTAATAGCAATTTCAAGTTAATTGATTACTCCATTATTTATGCCATTCCAAGAAAGCATAAATCTCTTAGTTGAAGTAGTATTTTATTCTTATCTTGACATAAGTTCTAAATAGGACAACATATATTTTATGTGTATAAGTCCTAGTAGAATATTAGTCTGTTACCTTGCGATCAAGAGAAACCTTTAATCATATTGTTATGTGTTGTACCTTGCACACTATAAAGATTTCTCCCACTTGTGCATGCCACAACATCATGTATGCAGACAAAAAACATGACGCGCATTTATTTATGTGAACAATATGATAGTGTCATAGATTTTAGCATTACAAGTAGATGTAGAACCACATTATTTATTAAAGAATCGAGCACGACTATCCTTAAAACTATAAGTGTTTATAGTTGGAAAGTAATGTATTATCTCAAAACAAACTAGAAATAATATGGGTTACTAATTAGATAATAAAGCTTGTTGCTCCAACTAAATTAGACAACATTACACAAATGTCTTTGTCAGTAATAAATGCAATGCTCACACTAGATTTGACAATATGCAAGTTTTACATAATCAGTGAAAAATAAATAGCGATCTTTTTACTTTTCTACTCTTTTTGAAAGCCTAGTATAGTAGCAATGTACTTGGGTTTCAAAAGGAGTGTATGAAGCTCTACTATGTAGATGAGGGACTGTCCATCAATGCTATTTATTAACTGGTCTACTTTCCATAAGGGTATGTAGCACCTTTATTGAGATAAAAGAAAAATAACTAGATAAACCATTCTAGTTCGCCTTTACCTCGCTCTGTTGCGGTAATTCATCCAATTTCAAATTTAATAACTCATAAGATATCATACATCAAGATGTGGCCATTTGTTAGCTATAAGAACATATTCTCCAGTTAACGAAATGTCTTATATGTTTAAGAAGAATTCAACACCGAACAAGTGTGATGAAATCTATATGAAAAATAAGAATTGCAATCTACTTAACTGTGTAAGTTTGCTATGAGTTATCACTAGTACAGATTTGGCCTTTCGTCACACATGGTCGATTTTTAACTGTCACACTGTAACATATTTACATGACTAAATGTACGAGAATAAATAAACAGCAACACTCGATCCGACTTGTGTGACCATTTCGGAAGATATATGTTACACATTTGTGTATTTATGTGACTAGAGGGTAGCTGGTAAATATTTTTCGATTATTTAGTCACTTTTAATTCGGGATGTGTGACATATGCAAATCAGCTTTAAACATTAGTCACACTGTTGATATACATATGTGACAAATATATGTCACACAGTTGAAGAGTGTGACCAAAATAGATATATGGTCACATGAAGTAATTGTGTATGTGGCTAAATTATATAGTCAAGTTTGTCACACATTATTTAAACATGACTGCTATTCTTTGCTGAATATTTAGCCATATATGAATTTGAAATGTGTGACAACTGAAAAGTAAATTTAATGTGTTAGTCACGATATGCATTTAAAAGTGACAAATATATATCACACACTGGAAGAGTGTGACCAAATGTCATATATAGTCACACGAAACCATAGAAACATGATTAAGTGTAACGAAAATTCGATACATATAGTCATGTAAGTTAATATGTGTGTCTAAAGTTTAGTGTGTGTTTGCTCGCCAAATCCTAATGTGTATAGTCAGATTTAATTGAAGCACGATTATGTGACTATAGGCTTTACAATAGTCACACCATATCACAACTGTGTATCAAAATGGTGTTTATGGCCACATTATAAGGGTATTATATGTGACCAATACATTCAAAATAGTCCCATTGTGAAATATTCATGTGACTATTATTTATAGCAAAATGTGAAGTCAGTTATCATTAACCTTGTTATTAGTCACATTAAGTTTTTGTGTGACTAAATCATAGAGTCACATTTTGTCACACATTATTTAAGCGTAGTCACAATTCGATACATATGGTCAACAAAATGCCTGCACTATATAATCGTCATTTACATCGGTGCTTGAATATGTAAATATACGAAGTTAATACTGCTATTACACAATTAATACGTCTAGTACACAGTTAATGCTGCTAGTACCTCAAAACCCAATAATCCTCCCATAAATCATCAAGTTTCTTCTTCTCCCAGCTCTTTTTACACCTGAGCCATAAGTTGCTTCTTTTGCTTGCTCATTCTCTTCAATCTTTTCCTTCTCAACTTCCTTTTCTTTACAACCTCAGTCTCCTTTCACTTTCTTAGTCACTTTACTCAGATCTTCAGTCCCCATTGCTATGAAATGATCAAATTCACGTTTAACTCTTTCATACATTTTAAATATCTCATCATCTGAGTATCGCTTTAATACCACAAGATTCCAACCCTTCATATTCTTTAGATAGTGCTCATAGTACNCCTTTCACTTTCTTAGTCACTTTACTCAGATCTTCAGTCCCCATTGCTATGAAATGATCAAATTCACGTTTAACTCTTTCATACATTTTAAATATCTCATCATCTGAGTATCGCTTTAATACCACAAGATTCCAACCCTTCATATTCTTTAGATAGTGCTCATAGTACTTCCTATTTTGCCTAACTGTTGGACGACTGAGCACTTTTCTCTTCTTTCTTTGATTGAGATAAGATTTCTTCCTTTCAGCTTCATAATTCCTCATCCATTCATCTTTTTGTTCTTGAGTGTACTCTTGCACTTCTTCTTTGATCTGTTTCATCAGTGCAAGATCAGCATCACCTTTAATCCTTTCTTCATCCCAAGATTCCAAGAGTGCTTTTGTTTTGGCCTCATCTTCAAAATGTTTCATTCTTTGTTCAAGTACCATCTGATTGTCCTCTGCAAACTCAGCATCTAATTTTCTTGCAGCAGCTTCATCTAATTCAATCTGCTTGTCTTTGGGCCAGTACTCAAAAGGAATATCCTTATAAGGTTCAGGCCCAGGCTCATCAACCATGCATAATACCTTTGCCTTTGCCCTTATAGCTTGGCTCTTGTACATTCTTCTAGATTAGTTGAGTTGGTTCTCTAATCACCATATCTTTGACAGGTACTCTTGGTTGTTGTGGTGGTGGTTGTGATTGTTTAAATGGTGTATTCTTCAATAGAATCATTGCTTCGGCCGAAGTTCGGAAGTCATCATCATCACTAGCAATAGGGATTTTTCCTTAGTAGTAGTATCCTCCTTGGCCATTTCTGCACTTGCATCAGTAGTAGAACATCCTTCATCATTAGCATTAGAATCTCCCATGCCTTTCTTTTGTGAGAGCTTCTTCCATAACAACCTCATTACCTTGATTATCAGCAACCACATACTCATCATCATTCTCTCCAGAATCTACATCCATATCCACACCAATGTCATCACCATCAGCAGCACTATCAACATTTTCCATAGGTTCCCCTAAATCCTTGGTTTCATTCCTCCCCTGACCTGCCAATCGCTTAAATTGCTTAACCCTTTGTTTCACCAACAGCACTTTATTCAGTCTTTTGAATGACCTGTTTCTTGACCCCTTCTGACCTTCCAATTGCTTAAATGGCTTAAACATTGGTTTCCCCAGCAGCACTTTATTCAGCCTTTTGAATGACCTGGTTCTTGACCCCTTCTGACCTTCCAATTGCTTAACCCTCAGCTTCAAACCTTTAATTTCATCCTCCTGAGTATCTGTGAGTTGTTGTAGGCCAAGAACCTGTTCTTTAAGTTTGGTACATTTAACCATCAATTCTTTAACAACTTCCATACTATCCTCACCACTTCTATCCTCATCACTTGCATTGTCCCCCTTGGTTTCTTGGCACCTGGGGTTTCCTTCATCACCTGAATCAGTTCCATTGGAACCTTCACCCTGATTATGTTGACCTAGATCCAACATTGCTTGAAACAATGGTTTAACTATGACAGGAAAGTCCTTACCCTTTCTCTTCATGTTAGAAAAAACCTTTTTATTATGAGAGTGAACAAGATAAACCTTGGCGTGAACTTTCTTATTTGTAAACTGTTTGTCCATAAGAACTTGCAAAAATCTTGGATATAAGTAATGTTGGTTTGAAGAATTATCTAAGGCTTTAACCACATTATCAAAAATTAATTTTGAAAAACTGAATTTTTCTTTATTTTTAGCCAAGCAGATAAGGCCAGAAGCACTATTACTACTAAAATCATTCCAACCATTAGTCTTTGGAATAAGACACTGTAACAAAGTATGAATTAAAAATTTCCACTTTGGGGGAAAGCCACCTTTATTAAATTTCAAAGAATCATTTTTTCTTACATACCCCATCTCTTAAAGGTTTTCAAAAATTGTGGAGTCTGGAAGATTATCAATTCCATTAACATCTCTTAGATGAAGAACTTCTCTAACAAATGCCTCTGTAACAATAATCTTCTGCCCATCCACACAGGCATGAATCTGTACTGGTTGGCAAAAGACTGCAATCATGTTATGCTGGTTGGCAAAAGACAGAGTCGACATTGTGAAATTTGAAAATTTATGTAGGGTTTTGCTGGGATTTACAATTAATTGATAAAATCAAGCAATGGTATAATGTTTGAGAGAGTTTTGATTGGATAAAAACATTAGTGTGAATGATTGAAGGGTACAAACCATTAACCGTTCATATTTCTAAAACAATACCCTGCACTCTCAAAAATAGCAGAATATCCCTTAGTCGGACTAAGTTAGGCTTAGCAGCACTAAATTATTCCTAGCAACACTAAGTCAGTTTCCACTCGAAACAACTTATTTTTTAGGACTCCAGCACTTTTCTCAGCTTATCCTGCAAAATATTAGTCCCAAAAACACAAAACCACAAAAATAACCCGAATAACAATAATCACATCATCAATTAGACTTAGCAATACTATTTATAACTAGCAACATTAACACATCATTTCTGGATTTTAACAATTTGACATATTGGTAGCAGCTTAAATATGATATTGTGTTTTAGGAATTTGTGTTATTGATTTGTATTTAGGTTATGGAATTCCTGCAAATTATGGTAGATTCATACTATTTAGACCTCCAACTTTATGAAACAAGGTCTCATAAAAAAATACTGCTTTTATCCAAGAAACCAAACACCCCTTTGACAGTTTGACATCACAAGCAACCATAAACAATTAATTAAACATCAAATATTTCATTGATATTTTTGAAAAGGTACAACCATTCATAAAAGCTGCAAACATAAACATAATTATCCTACCTAAATAATGAAGATACTAAAAACATAAAAATATCATCATTAAAAACTGCTTCACTACATTTCACACCAACTTGTTAGAACTAGAGCTCTCCTCCCTGCTTTTCAACCTATTCCTTTCTTGGAGATATCGAAACTTAATTTCAAGATCGGTAATCCTGTTTCCTAGAATTAACGGGTCTGCAAACCCATCTTGTTTACCCCTGGTTTTGATGCACCACCACAATTTGATCTCCACCACATTTTGCTGCTGACCCTCTTCATTTTGCTGCTCCACCACGTTTTGCTGCGCATCCTCTTCATTTTGTTGCTCAACGACATTTTGCTGTGCATCCTGTTGATCCTCCTCATCCTTTTCATCTTCTTCCTTCTCCCCATAAAGCTCATCCCAGTAAAAGTCTTGTCTATGCAGCCATCTCAAAATTATTGTCCTCATCCAGGTATCTACCTGCCTATACGACCCATATTATAAATTGATATCATACCCGAAATGATTAAACACCGCGTCCCATAGCAAACTATTGTCTAATACCCACTCGTAATCTTCTGCATCATTTTGAAAGTCACCATTTGCTGCCATTGTTGAAGTTTTCTTTGAAAGGGATTTTTTTTAAGAAAAGCAAAAAGGGATATATGTATTTGTGTGTGTACTTTTTGGTATACAATAGGGAGGTGTAAATAGGCCGGAGAGGTAGATGCACGGTTCCCAATACTTTAGGCGGGAAAACGGATCGACCAAAGGCGCCTAAATCATACTGTGTATTGAAGATATTTTAAAACTGTTCCTAAAGAGAACGAATTGAGGAAGCAGTACGTGGTACGCAAAAGTCTCCAATTTCCTTTTACCAAATATTGACTTACCAAGTACAATGAGTTGACGCAACAACTACTTGTATCTCATGCTTTGTAAATAATAAACTTCCAAACTCAATATTTCCAACAATGATTTTGGGATTGGGTTTATTATTATTGACCCCAGGGAATAAATGTTTGACCGTGACTCGAAAAGAAATAGTTACTAGTTTGTTGCGACTTGATATTGAATCGACTTGGACAACATAAAAGATAGAGATAAAAACAATCGTTAAATTATAAGTTGTAAAGACATTTGTTATTAAATTTGGTTAATAACGAAGTAAGGAAAATAGAAATGTACGGGAGACATTTGGGATAAAAACTGAACACACGAGGGTTATTGGACTCTTCGAGACATGCTACCCGTATACTACCATATTTGGAGTCATTGGATTATTCTTCGGTTCTTGTTTGAGTTACGAATTGGTG